>JBAMJV010000323.1:7500-11146 GCA_037951105.1 Echinarachnius parma | reverse complement strand
ACTTGAATCACTCCTTTGTGATCCAGCTGAAGTACAGGCGGCTTGCATTGTTCGTAACTCCTTCCCCATGAATTAATTGAGTACAAAGGGCCGAGAGATTGGCTTGCCAATGACCTGAATTTGGATCTGTCTTCAATCACACGGTCCCCGTGGCCTAGTGGTTAAGGCGTCAGCGTTCCAAGCTGAAGACCCGGGTTCGAGTCCTGGCGGAGACCAATGTTTCGACCAGTGCCTTTTTTCATTTGGAGGATTAAAGGGAGGAACAATGCTTATTAAGCTACGCCTATTATTCTTCCTTCTCAATCATTTATGATTATTTCTTGCATTATATATTATATATATATATATATATATATATATATATATAATGCTAAGGAATAGAAGTTGAATTTGAAAGATTTCGCTATATTTACATGCTCTGCTTTTTTATTTTGTTTATCCAATCATTTGTATTGATTTGTTTATAAAAGTTAACAAAAATGTTTTTGTTTATATTCGAAAATGTTTGGCAATCACACAATAGAATATGAAGCGCGTTGTACACATTACAATGCGTTTTTCATAATGATGTTGTTATTATTATTATTAATTACGCGTTGTCAAAACATTGTACACATTACAATGCGCTTTTCATAGTGATGTTGTTATTGTTATTATTATTTACGCGTTGTCAAAACATTGTACACATTACAATGCGCTTTTCATAGTGATGTTGTCATTATTGTTTACGCGTAGTCAAAACATTATGCGATGTATTCTGATCCTCAACTAGTTTTTTAACTTTTAACTTCATTTACTTTTTTGAAGAGAAAGAAACCGGTCGAAAGTAATTGAATAAAGACTTAACCAAGGAATTCTAGCGTGTTTCCGAGTTTATTTTATTGACTTTTTTAATATTTATTTCATCGACGAGGACTTTTTAAGTTAAATTTATTTATATATATATATATATATATATACAAATTACAAGTTCATGTATAGCAGTGATTGCCTAAACACATCAGTTAACAACACACTTATTCATACCCTTACTGAAATTTCATTTTTGTAATGTTTTTTTTTTTCCGAAAAACAACAGGTGGACACAGGTTTCCAATGGGATTCAGGTCCAGGCCCCAGCTAGGTCACTGCAGCAATACGATTTAAATACGACTTTGTCGGTAACAATTGTATTAGCAGGTTAAGTATGGTACAGCTTAATATGGGGGAGGGTGCAATATGAAATGTTGCAAAATGCATTTCATTTTGTAAAATTGAAGGCGTTGCATCGAAAATCGACTATTTGAGGACTGAGATGTTTCAGGGCTTTGCATTGCATAATCATTAGGAAACTTAGCATCATGTGAAATCATCTTTATTTCTCCTTAAAATGATGTCTCATCTGTAACAATTATGCTATTAGGGTGTGCGCAGTAAAGCCGGATATGCGGTCGTATTAAATCCTATAAATTTAAGACCGTGGCTTCTGGTTTCAAGATTCCGGTAATATATTGTTTTAATTATTCATAACTCTATCATTATTACGTTGTGCACTATCAGAAAGCTCACTAATTCACCTTAATATAATATCTCATTTGCAATGATTACGATCCATGTGTGTGTGCATTACGGGAAAACTCTCAAACTTGATGTATCGAAAATGCATCAAATTTCCCCAAACCTACGCAAATTGCCTAGACCGTTCGGGTATACCCGGTAAGCAATTATCAAACGACAACACGTCGACCTGGCAACGTGTCATTTTGAGCCCCATACATTTAGAGGTACTACACGCACCTCAATCACATAGTAATTATACATGGGGCATTCTTGTATTGACGCATCAACCCGATCACTACGATGCGCCTACTTATATACGGGAACCAAGATTTCTCGGTTCCGAGCAAGGGTTATATTAACTGCATAAACATACATCTACGCATCTTGTAAGTACAATATTATTTTGCTGAATAGGAAGATTGAACCCTTGGCTATATGTATATCAAGTTTCTCCGACTCTAGTTGCGCGACTATTGTTTTATTACAATTTTATCATGGTAATACACAAGTCTAATTTCAGGATATTCGTATACAAACACATACAAGCCAGTTCACAATAAGTGCACAGATTTTTACTTCGCTGAGCCTTTACCATATCGATTGCCTCTATTGTGTGAACTACTTGACCAGCGAACTTACGCTAGGTTGAATAGAAGCGAATATAATGCCATGGTCAACCAGATATCGATCGGTTCTTTTGTGCGCGCCCAATGCGGTAACTCGACCGGTCCGTAAAATAATCTCGTATGCATATCTATTGAAGCAGTATATCAAATGGCGTGGTAAAAGGGTCAACACACTTCAATATGATGTTGAATTTTATAATGAATATGTAAATGAAGCACTAAGATATCTCCAACAAAAGTAGTTTTTGGATGCCATACTGATGCCAGACTGATGCTACCGCTACACACCTAGAGCATGGGATTGGTAGCCACATATGAATAGCACAAAAATACCATACAGGGTGCCCCCCCCCCCCCCCCCCCCCCCCCACACACACACATAAAAGGAACAGGGCACTTCCCAAAATATAGTAAACAAATGATTATATCCATTAGATAGGGTGTATTTTTCAATGCAAACTAATACCAAAACAGTAATTTGAGCTGTTTTGGTTTTAGGCCGTAAGTGAGACCATGTCATGTTTTGTCATTTGTACTACGTTAGTGCCTTGCCGGGGGGGGGGGGGGGGGGAGGTGGGGGGGGGGGGGGGGGGGGTTGAGCACGGACTATCATCTCCTGGAACATTGCAGGTTCCATCCGCAGAGATGCCTTAATGTCACTGTCACGTGGGTTGACGCAAATAAGACTAATGTTCAAACATGCCATGTACAAAGCATAAAATCATTGAATTTATTAATCTCCAAATAACAGTTTTGCGCACAACATAATAGGGTATTCCAGTTTCAATGGACTAGTCCACAACGTAATATTTCTAAAAAAAACAAAATCAAGAAAAGAAACCAAAAAAAAGAATCTCAACTTCTCATTTCCTAAATCCTGACAATCTGACACACAGATATAACCTATTATCGATCGATACACTGCCTTTGCAGGTTAACTTCCCAGACTCAGCCACACAGGCTTTCACAAAAAGATTAAACTCAACGATACCGATGCATCACGCTTTTCGCGAAGTCCTTGTCTCTTGTTTGGGTTCCCTGAACCACCGAAGAAATGTTGCTAGCAGATGCAGCGTCCTGCATTTAATCCCGATTTTTGAGTCGCGACGACGTCGCTCGTGACCAAAGATAATAGGGACTTTTCGCTAGTGTGGACGAGAACGAGTTTCCCGTCCTAGAACGACAGTTTCTGTAAGTATACAGGGTGGCCCAGAAATAACGGAACGGGGTACTTGCCATTGTGAAGAAACGTACATAATAGGTTCACTGGATAGATACCAAACAAAAAACTACTTGACCAAATTACTGTTGATATAAAATTTCTTTTTAAAAGGTTTTATATCCAGTGAACCTAGTCTGTATGTTTCTTTATAAAGGAAAGTACCCCGTTGCGTTATTTCTGGGCCACCCTGGATAAGCAAATAATATGCGTATGACGTAATACTCCCCGTTGGCAAGCTTAACAATAGTAACTAGGTCCG
>JBAMJV010000323.1:0-2500 GCA_037951105.1 Echinarachnius parma | reverse complement strand
CAACTTAGCACAAAGGGGTTGTTAAGAGGCGGAGCTTAATATCGATCGCTTTTAGTGGCAAATAATTTTGGAACGCAAACTTTTCAAACCTGCAAAAAACATGCTTCAAAACTCTGCTTAATTTTTACCTTTCCACTGGATATTTTTACTGGATATTTTGCGTACCGGTAGAACAGTTATCAGGGAAATGCATGAGGCAATAATATTTTTTTTCACTTTTTCATGCAATTTCAAATCAATCGTGATTTCTGAGGTTCGACATCTTGCGACTTCTGGCTCCTTTGCGGATGGCGAGGCACATTTTACCTATAGTTGAAACGTGTCAAACTTCGCAATCTATAGCCTAGGCTATAGCGTCCACTAGCAGAAGTGCTGGAATAGATCTGCAAGAATGTCTTTTGTTCAACTTGGGAATGAATGAGAAGATTATGACACTTGTGTGAAAAGATATCCTCCCATGCATGGACATACAATAGCCCCTGAACAAAGAGTAGATCGCCGAAGACCTAAGTTCGTTTTTCAACATGTCCAAAGCGAACGCCGAGCTCCTACGTCCTGCTCTTTTGTTCATCGAGCTATTGACTGTGCATTCATGGAAGGATATCTATTGACGCATGTGAGATAATCTTCCCATTCATTGCCCACTGCGTTGCCAATTTGCTAATTTCACTTGGTCGCCGCGGGAGCGGCGCCAGAGCGGCCGAGAAAAGTGTGCGATCTAATACCCCCGTCACACTATCTACGTTCTCGCGCCGCTCCTAATCCCCATTCATAAATTTGGCAGTGGGAGGCGAAGCATTGTCCGAACGATGATTAAATGACGAATGAATGGGAGGATTATCGCACATAGTTAAAAGGATATCCTCTCATGCATGGACATACAATGGTTCCCTAAACAAAAGAGTAGAACGCCAACGACTCACGACCTCTTTCGACATGTCCAAAGCGGTCGTGAGTAGGACGTGGGTCTTGCCGACCTAGTCTTTTGTTCAGCGAGTTATTGTCTGGTGCATTCATGGAAGGACATCTATTGACACATGTGAGATAATCTTCCCATTCAGATCCTCATTGGACAAAAGACATTTTGCAGATACATTCCAGTGATTGTGATCAGCTATTGTCTAGAACGTGGCTAGAGCGTGGCTGTAGTGTGACGGCACAGTAAATAATAGCGAACAATGAACGCCGCTCTCCACACGACCTCCACACGCTCTCCCCCCGTCCTCCACACGCTTCCAATTTTATGAATGGGGATTAGGAGCGGCGCGAGGTCGGCGCGAGAGCGTAGCTATATGTGACGGGGGTATAAGAAGGCAATCGTCCAGCTTCAACCCACTACTAAATGCCAGTCTGAAATGAAAAGTTGTTTAGAACCATAACTATGCCATATCAAAAGCATGTGACGTCACCACTTCGGTACTCTATAGAGGGACACACCGCAAGACCCAGGGCTTCACCCACATCGTTCGTATTCTTCTCGAGAGAGAAGAGGAAAGGTCAATGAACTTTTTGGATACAAAAGTTCATGTGAATGCCGACCTTTCTCTGTCAGTCAAAGTGTACAGGAAACCCACACATGTTCTATACTCTGTGTACACCTTTCCCCCATACATCGCGTAACCCTGTGAACTGTGCGCCCGGTAGATCTGTCGGACACAGAGTATAGGAAGACTTGGCAAATAGCTCCGCCCATCGCGAGTGATAGACATCCCACCGACTGTGGTGAACTTTTGCGCTGTCGTATGACCTTCGGATATTATCGTATCGTTTGTAATCGTTGTACATATCGGTATGGATGCGTATGGTATATGTTTTGTATGCTATATGCACAGTATAGTAGCCTCGTAAACATCAGCCTGGGGCCGGCTATTATAGCTCAGCATGTTCAGCTAGCCTAACACTTCTTTAAGGCAGATTCAGGTGGTGCCTGTATGATAATGCAACGCAGAATTGGTGACATGTAATGTATCAGTTACATTGTCAACTCTGTTCGCGGTGCAAAAGCTGGATGGTTGACAATATTAAATGAAATTCTTGGACCCGAGGCCGGAGAAGACATCTGCAAAAAACAATCAGATAACAAAAACCTGCATCATTATTACTATTAGCTATTAACAAAATGTTAGGAAGACATGTTCAATGATAATGACCAAAAATGAATGAAAATGTGTCTTCCTTACGTTTTCTTTTAGCTAAACGTTACATTACAAACTGATAATATACTGTTCCATGTCCGAAATGAATACAAAATAATACAAATGACTAAGTAAAAAGCCTGATATAACTTATATATATTATATAGGTTTTCCCGGCCAATTTTGTCAAATAGCACTCAAATGTTTATTAACAGCACGCAATTTAGAACGAAATTGAATGAAGATCAGGATCGTGCTTCAATTAGCAAATAATTTAATTCGATTTTATTTTTGGACCGTGCGATTGCCAGCTTTTATCAAACCGATTTGAATAAACACCATTCAACTTAGAAAATCAGGTGAAG
>JBAMJV010000322.1:270000-272790 GCA_037951105.1 Echinarachnius parma | reverse complement strand
CTTTTTGGATTGGGGGGGGGGCGGCCGCTCCCCTGCCCCCCCCCCCCCCCCCCCACTTCCGGCGCCTATGCACACACACACACACACACACACACACACACACACACACACACATACAAACACACACCATTTTTATGATGTTTCATACACAAACACACACACGCACGCACACACATATACGCACACACACACTCATAAAGAGAATATCAATGACATTGTATACAATAACAGAATTATAATGATAACGACAGGGCATTATAAACTGAGCTGTCGTTAAAAGAAGGATAGAGTGTGTATTTACATTTAATGATGGGAATCAGTGTGTGTATTTACAATTAGGAACAGATGTTGCTCAGATCGATGATGATCAATGTCGAATTAATCACGATCGTACACAAAATCAAAGCAGATGTAATGTTATAATGTAAATGTCATTAACTACAATTGTAATTGAGACACACCGTATAACAGTGTGTAGTGGATACACCAATGCTGTATATTGTATTAACTCTTAGCATATGCACCAGTTCACCTATACATTTTGATATGTTGCGACAAAATCTGAAAACTTAAGTTTCTTTTATGTCACTATTTTCATATTAAGACTGAGTTTATTTAATAATGTAACTATGAAACTTCGCATAGAGTTCATTTCCATGGTAATAAAAGCATGACTTCTGACTAGCTTATAAGTATGTTTTATATGATATGGCCAAGTATACAACACGGAATAATTTTAGTTGCCAACTAGGTTATGAATGCTTACCCAGGTAACCATAGTTAGTAAGGAGTAAGAAATCGTTGTTGCATACTTAGCCCAATCATACAAAATAGACGTAAGATTAAACAAACCTGATTATTTTCTTTTGTTTGGGGGCCGGGGGGGGGGGGGGGGGGGGGGCATACGGTCCCAAGTTTCCGTAGCCAAATGCTTAATAACCCGTTGTTCCTTCCCAAGAGATGGTAGCCAAAGGGTAAATAAGCCTTTGTTCCTTCCCAAGAGCTGGGGAATTTCGGTGCTAAAGTCCATCTACATTCATCAAAATGTACTAACGATCCCACAATATGTGCACAGGAGAATGTGGATGTAACATTTCTCTATAATCGATACATCTTTACAACTATACAGAATCAACTTGGAGCTCTGTTTGCAGCAAAGAACTAAATAAGTACAGTATACAAGCCATTCTGGTAAAACAATGGCGGACAAAATTGATAAATCTTTGGTGGAGGAGCATCTTAAATGTCCCATTTGTCATGGAATATTGGAAGACGCGAGAATACTCGAGTGCGGGCATTCGTACTGCCAAAAGTGCATCGGTGCTGTGATAGATTCGAAACCAAGACAGATTGGATGTCCACTACAGCAAATAGAATGTCCATTCTGCCGACAGAATGTTTCAATTCAAGGTGGGTCTAGCAGCGCTCTGAAGCAAAACTGGATCGTGAATAACATTTTACAGGTTTTGGCCGACAGCGAGAAACAGGAAGAAAAGGCTCCAGGTGAAAATACGTGCGAGGTTCATCCAGGAAATGAGGAAGATTATTATTGCGAGATTTGCGGCATTGTCATTTGCAGCAACTGCGCTATTTCAGATCACTTTCATTTCGAACATGGCACCCAACCGGCGAAGATCGAGGAGACGATCGACATCATCATAGAGCGTATCGAGGGCTTGCTGGAAAAGGCCGACGTCTGGTCTGCTCAGCACGTCGTTTACGAGGACGCTATTGATGACATCAAACAGGTCGGCTCGCAGGCTATGGACCTGGTGGAGAGAGACATCTTGCAGGAGTACGACGCACGGCTTGAACAACTCAACCAGTCCAGGGAAAGACTTCTCGGCCACGTCACCAAGTCTAAAAAGTTTTTCTGCGATCACATGGACGAGCTCTTGCAGACCGAGAGAGAATACACATCTAACGTGAAGCAATGCCACCTGCTGGCAAAAGGCAAGATGGACACCGGGACAAACAAGGATGTAGTCAGGTTCTTCAAGGACTGGTCCGAAGAGTTGGAGAAAATCATGTCGCACGACGTTCTAGACATGGATGATGCGGAGAGTGACCTGAAGATGGTGAGGGCGCTCTATTTCGAGAAGTCCCCTATTCCATTGGACAGCTTGTATATAGAAATTGGTTTTATTGGCCACCATCTCGAATCAGATGATTTGCAAACATCGGCGGTGAGCGACGATGAAGTAGAAGAGGAGCAAGATATGACAGAACGCGGAGGCATTGATCGGGCATATCAAGATTTCCAGTTTACCTTCACCGACTAAACATATCTAACACTGCAGACAAGACAAAGCCTAGATTCTATTCTACTGTAAAGTACAGAGATGAAGCATCAATAACGAGTAGATTATGATTGGTTTGTTGCACTTTTTGTTTCCGTAATGAGGATGATCTAATGTAGCGACACTATCGTCGAGGATCATTGCCTCTAATACATGAATCGACATAACTCACTTTCCAGGACTACCAACAGTCCTTTCTAGGACTACCACAGTCCTTTTTAGGACTATCCTAAAAAGAATACCAACAGTCCTTCTCAGGACTCACCAATCCTGTCCTTATACATGGTGCAACCGCAAACCACACGTATTATTCACTTGCATCTCTAGTAATTATTTCATGCCTCGTGGTTTCCTATTAGTAATAGCAGTATGAAACCTGCTTTCATTCTTTGTTATTGACATGTTATATGATTTGATTTGAATAAATCCCAGGGATCACTTCAACAGTGTACAAACGTATATGACAATTAGTTATAGAAAATAGCAATTT
>JBAMJV010000322.1:0-265000 GCA_037951105.1 Echinarachnius parma | reverse complement strand
TGTCCATCATAATCTTTATTTTGCATATACTGCAAGTAGATAATAATAAAAATACGATTCGGTTTATTGATATTATGTAAAAACAAACAAAATAGTTTACATAACAGAACTTTGGGGGTAATGATATTTTGTTTGTTTGTAATCAAACTAAGAAAATTTAACATTTAACAACCTGCACATTAAACAGGAAAACGTAAAGATAATTAAACATATTATGCAGATTTAAGGAGTACCGAAGAGGCTAGAGAACCTGGCCGGAGTGGAACAGCTTTTCATAACCTCACAAATTAATTACATGTACTTCTTCAAGCGCCCGCTAAACCCAAACTGTACTATCCCTTTAATTTTGTGTGATTTGTATTGGGTGGTGTTGGTGGGGTGATGGGGGCGGGACGGGGGTGGGGCGGGTTCGCAGTGATTACCGTAGAAACCCTGCATTTTAGCGGTCTCGACCATCATTACCGATGGTCTCGGTCTCGAAAATGTTGAAGGATCCCAGGCTTGGCCTCGAAAATTTGGATGAATCCTGGTCTCGGCCTCAAAAAATGTGAAAGTTCTTGGTCTCAGCTTCGCACATTTGCAACGGACATCCCCCCAACTCGGCCCCATGTATTCCCTGTCTGGTTTACCTCGGGCTACACCACCGAATATCGTTTCGCAATATCCCGTTCAGATATGGGGAATACCCATACTCCATAGAGGTTTGTGTTGGGAAATTACATCCAGGACAGTGCAGTTATTTGCCAAAAAGTTTGAACATGTATTCCATTATTGATGTGTTAATGTATTATGTGTGCGTATGTAAATGTAGTGTAGTTAATACGCACTTTGTTTTAATGTTAATCTTTATGCCGATGTGAAATATGGATTCTATCGTATAGTTGTCAACAGTGGCGTAGCGTGGTCGGACTGATTGGGGGGGCACGCAAAATTATTGGGGGGCACACCTTATGTATTTCTTTGTTTTTTCAAAAAATGGCCCCTTATGTTTTCTATTGTTTTTTCAAAATTATTGGGGGGCACAGGCCCCCCCCGTGCCCCCCCCCCCCCCCCCCCGTAGCTACGCCACTGGTTGTCAAAGTATGAATATGAAATTTCCATCATTTATTGATGGACAATAAATGGATTTAATTGTACATAGTTTAACAGATGACTACAGCATTTTGGTAATCTTGCTTTATTATTAGCCCTTATACGTATATGGCCCCGTTGCAGAAAGTGTTGCAATCGAGTGTAAAGTTGCAATTAATTACGAGTCAGATCATATGACTAAATGTACCATTCTGATTGGTTCAAAATGGCATATTTTCTGACCTGCAATAAATTGCAACTTTTCATTTGTTTCCAATATGTATTCCTTTATTTTGTAAATCATTGTAATTGATATATATTTAGTTGGAAACGAACAAATTTTTGAAATTGAAATTGTTATTCTTTCTGCAACGGAGCCCATGTCTGGGGTCATGATGGTACAAAGTATGGTATTTTTCAATAAATAAGAGCAAATATATATACACCGAATTTCATGATCACAAAATGACAATTATAAAAAACACTTTATGAATAGATACGATAATTATAGGCATAAGATTATTTCTAAAATTGGTGGATTTGATTTGGGCTAAATCCTTCGTGAACTAGTAGTTGGGCAAATGAAATCATATTTTCGTAAATATTTATTATAGTGGCCCGAAACCTTAATCTGGTGGCCCCAAAAGAAAGAAAGAAGAACCTGTTATATTTGGATGCCCATTTGGGCTAATAAATTAAACATAAATGCGATTGGTCACCGCCTGTAGCTAATTTTGGTGGTCCCGGGCCAGTGGGCCTGTGCTCATTTTCAAGACCAGGTTCAAGGTGGATAATTGTTATCTTGTTATTTCTGTGATCGAGTTGACGGATTCCGAAGAAGACTAAAAAAATGTTACAAAATGTATCTACCCCCTCCCCCCCCCCCCCCCCCCCCCCCATGTAATATTTGGAAGAGCAAGTGATTTTTAAGTTCAAAATCGGTTCAGAGAGAACTGAAATAATATCCGATTGGAATAAATGTGGGTCCAACATTTATTCAACAATATGAGAAAAAAAAAATCGATTTAATGCCTGCACTTTTTTCGAAAATACACCAAAGAGGTTTTTGAATAGGTGTTAATAATCTCTCTTGAGAATCATTACCTTAAGAAAACATCAAATTCAAAATTGTTAATACAAATTCATTGAAACCAATGTGTTTATACAAAGTGCCCTCATGTGTTTAACGGCTGTTTTTTTTTAAATAACAGTCTGACAGTATTTTCACTAAGCTTGTTAGTTTTGTCCTACTTTCGGACATGGAATTAGGCTATAACTAATAGTTGGTAATAATGATATGGTGCAAGTTTTTGGTTTCTTACATTTAGTTCGACCAAAACTGAAATATACCTTTCATGTAGACGCATGGTAAGGGCGGTTCATGAATCATCTCAGGGGCGGATCTAGCTTTTTGCTAAGGGGGGGGGGGGGGGGTTGACCCAATGACGATGCGGATACTGTGTGGGTCTGGACACATGATGGCGTTTTTCTATGCACATCACATTTTCACTTGGCAGCCCAAGGGGGGGGGGGGGGGGGGGTGGGGGGTTAAACCCCCTAACCTCCCCCCCCCCCCCCCCCCCCCCCCGTAGATCCGCCACTGCATCTACATATATGTTGAATGATCAATCGAGAAAAACAAAATATACATGTAAACCCGTCCGAAGAATTCAGATTTTCGCGGGTTCACTCAGTAGAATTTTCCGGGGGATTCCCCACATTAACTGGCACAACCATTATGGCGCCTAGCCTAGTCTGTGTACGTATAAAAAGACTCGCACACTCCAGTAATTCCGTGCAGTGTATGCACAATAGTACCCGAGTCTCTATATGCACAACTATAACAACTAATTTACAACGAGCATTATAACAACTGAGCTGAACACAAGTTTAATATCATTTGAACTGCTTTCTCATTGCATATAGAACAAGGCATCGTATACAAAACAATGGCAGATAAAATTGATACATCTTTGGTGGAAGAGCATCTAAAATGTCCCATCTGTCATGGAATGTTGGAAGACGCAAGATTGCTCGAGTGCGGACATTCGTATTGCAAAACGTGCATCGGTGCTGTGATAGATTCACAACAAAGACGGCTAGGTGGAGCCCGTGGAGTTTTTCTGCAAATGGAGTGTCCATTCTGCCGACAGAATGTTTCAATTCAGGGTGGGTCTAGCAGCGCTCTAAAGCAAAACTGGATCGTAAATAACATTTTACAGACTTTGGCCGAGAACGAGAAACGGGAAGAAGAAGCTTCAGATACGTGTGAGGTGCATCCAGGGAGCGACGAAGACTACTACTGCAAGGAATGTAACCAAATCGTTTGCAGCCACTGCGCAATTTCCAATCACATTCATGGTAATACTTCCCCTTTAAGACCCCAGAGGATTGAGGATGCGATCGACGATATCAACGGTGAGATCGAGGCTTTGCTCGAGACTGCCGACGTCTGGTCCGCTCAGCATGTCGTTTACGAGGACGCGATCGTTGATATTAAGCAGGTCGGATCGCAGGCCATGGACCTGGTCGAGAGAGACATCTTGCAGGAGTATGACACACGCCTCGAACAACTCAACCAGTCCAAGAACAGACTCCTCGGCCATGTCACCAAGTCGAAAAACTCCTTCTGTGAGCGCATGGACGAACTTCTGCAGACCGAGAGAGAATATATCGATAACGTGAAGCAGAGCCGCAGGCTGGCCAATGACGAAATGGATACTGGTACTGACAAGGACGTACTTGGTACTGACAAGGACGTGGTCAGGTTTCTTCCGGGACTGGTCCCAAGAGATTAAGAGACACCTGTCGTACGGCGTCCCAGACATGGCCGATGCGGGAAAGTGACTCTGAAGATGGTGAGGGCCGCTCTTCTTCGAGATAGTCGCCTGTTCCATTAGACAGCCTGTATAGGGGACATCGGGTTTATTGGCAATCATCCTGGATTCAAATAACGTGCAAACATCGTCAGCGAGTGATGTTTGAAGGAAAAGACAACCAAGATGGATCACAATGCGAAGACATTGTCTCACGCTGACCACACTCTGCAAGAATACAAAGACAAGAAGACAAGAAAGGCAAGAAGAAAAGAAAAAGGAAAACAGGGAAGCAGAAAAGAAAAGGGAATAGATTTTTTTTTTTAACAACATCCAATTATTCAAAAGAAGATCAACATTTTTGTATTCATATTATTCATTTCCAAAAGCCCCCAAATTTCAGTTGATAAAAACCACTGCGATGGTTGTTACATCACATTTGAATAAAAGCATTGGAATTTGTCACGTGAATGGATGAGTGCTTACTGTGATTTACACGAATACTCTACCTGTATAAGATGCACAGTGTACATATTGCCATCACAATGGGTTTATCAAAGTAGAATTTAGTATGCTTTATGGACTTGATTTGATGTCATTTGAAAAACGATTGTTACTTGCAAAACACATATTTTGAAAAAAGCGTGTCATATTCGCGGCAAAATTATTATTGCATTTCTGGCAAAACTTCGTATCATATTCGGCAAATCTTAAAGGCAAAATTAGGCTTTAGGATAATGCTAAAATGAACATGTGAAAATCTATATAGAATATTCGGTTTCCCTTTTTTGTCTCGAACTCTATACACGATCATGCAATACTCATACAATACTGATGTGTTAATGTGTTATGTTTTTTATTTTAAATATGTGTTTGTAATTGTAAATCGATAGACGGTAGGTGCACCCTGTAAAAGTGTCTAACTCTCACAAATATTTATTTGAGCTTCCACATTTCTCTTCTACCAGTGTTGTTTGGCTTATGGTAAGAGATAGAATAAAATAGGGTAAGATTTTTTTTAATGACCCTTTAGTATTGACGATATCTATCATTGATAATCATTCAGCTCAAGAGCGTTTATGAAAGGTCATAAACGTCATAAACATCATAATGTAATTAGTTGTTAAAAACTGACGCAAATTTTCGCTTTTTTTAACCAGGAAAGCAGTGTTCTTTTTTAATGAAACTTTCGCACATCATTCGGACATATCTTACAATGATTTTGGTATAGGATTGAAGTCTCAAATGTCATTTTGGGCAATATCTGACACTTTACAGGTGCACATTAAAATAGGGACATTGATGTACTTTGCTTATATCTGTAATATAATTTTGGTTTCCCTTATATTATGTTTTCTTTTGAAACTGTGTTACAAAGTTATTGCAATGATTGAGCAAATGTCACTTCATACAACCGAGTAATGAGCTAAGTTGTAAAACTTAGCTCATTACTCGGTCGTATGAAGTTTATTTACCATGATGGCATTCAGTTACACACATTACTCATTGGAAATATCAGATCAAATTAATACTAATTACATCAACCCAAGGCATCGACAGTTGTTGTACATGTCATCAAAGTTACTAGATTGCAACATTAGAGTATGAGTGGTTCCAAAGATGGAGGAAAAATGGACTTTCTTTAGTTTCAAGAGGGGTGGGGGGGGGGTTCTCCTTAAAATAATATCTACTTCGCGTGCATTTTATAACAATATAACAGTGATTTCCATTTATCTGTCACGGACAATATGAAGGATTGTTGAATAAATACATGGCGGTCCATGTTATTGAATTTGTACATTTGCATGGACATCTACGTTAAACACTGTTTACGTATATTAATACAGATAACACGTAGTTATTTTACTTTTGTTCCTCTTTATTCCCTTTCCATATCATTTACGTCATTTATATATGGGTATTCACTCTAAAACTTTCATCAACAATTAAGAGGCCCGTGGCCAGGGGAGGGGGGGGTGGGGGGGGGGGTGGTGCTCCCCACCCCCCCCAAAAAAAAAAAAAATCAGAAAGGTCTACTTTTTGTCCGTCTCTGGTCCACTTTTTATAGGTCTCGTTCATTTAAACCAGTGGTCTCGGGCAACAGTTAGTCTTGCTGCCCCCCCCCCCCCCATGGTCTTGGTTTCGGCCTCGAAATTGTTTGGCGACGGACACCCTGCCCCCCCCCCCCCCCCCTTACCTGCTCACACGACTCAACCAGTGGTTATCCTGATCGCACGACATTTTCAACACAATACATTTTGGACCTAAGCTATTCAAATTAAAATTAGGGAGTATCTCCGCCCAAAAAAAAATATTAAAAAAAATTAAATGAATTAATAATAATAAAAATAATAATAAAATAATAATAATAATAATAATAATAATAATAATAATAATAATAATTATAATAATAATAATAAATAAATTAAAATATAAATAAAAATAAAAAATCAATAAATAAAAATAAACATTAAAAAATAAAAAATTAAATTAAATAAATGAATACAAAATTTTAATAATTCATTATCAAACAGCCTTCGCATCCATATACAGACTTCAATGCATACACATGTATTATAAAGTATTTATCCATTTATCTCTGTCTCTTTCAATCCATATAGACCAATGCATGTTTTGTTTTATTATTATTTTACTATTATAATCAAACGTCAGAATAACTGTCATTATATATGTTGAATTTCAAATAACAAGTGTTTTCAAAACCAACATATCTTAAGATTCTACATTTGTTGAACTTTTTTCAATCTGTGTTCTTTCGTAAGCTATATTCATATCATTACCGAAGACAAATCCTAATGTTACAATAACAATACTTGTCCATTTGATATATTGGAACCGATTTCTTTATTATTATTATTATTATTATTAGTTTAAAAGTGGAGAGAGGGAAAACTTAAATAACTGGAGGCCGATAACGTTATTAAACATAGATTACAAATTAGTAGCAGCAGTTTTAGCAAACCGATTACAAGGGGTTCTACACGTTCTTATTAATGAAGATCAAGTTGGTTATGTTAAAGGTCGTAATGCAATAAACAATACTAGACTTATACAAGACGTTATTGATTATATTGATTTAAATAAGTTAAATGGAAGTTTAATTTTTGTTGACTTTTATAAAGCTTTCGATACTTTGGAATGGAATTTTATTAAATGTTGCCTTCGTAAATATGGATTTCGAGATAACTTTTTAAGATGGGTTGATTTATTGTATACAGATATTTTTAATTCAGTCATATTAAATGGTTGGTTTACAGAAAATATATGTCCGTCACGTGGGATTAGACAGGGGTGCCCACTATCTGCATTATTATTTATTTTGGCTGTAGAAGTAATAGCAAATAAAATAAGAAATGATAATAATATACATGGTATTGAAATAGACATTTAAATAAAGAAATTAAGATATGTCAGTTAGCAGATGATATGACTCTATTTATGAATAATATAAACTCGGGAAATGTAGCAATACAGTTAATAGACGAATTCGGGGGGGAAAGCTGGAGTTATATTGAATAAACAAAAGACTAAAGCTTTGTGGCTAGGAGAATGTCAACCGTAGAAAATGTGTTAGACATTCCATGGGAAGATAGATTTGTAAAGTGTTTAGGGATTTATTTTTCTAGAAGTAAGCAAATCAGTAGAGATTTTAACTGGTCTGAAGATAAAGTTTTAAAGATAAAAAGAACATTGGATATGTGGAAAAATAGATACTTAACGTATAAAGGTAAAATTATAATTTTGAAAACATTCATTTTGTCAAAATGGTTTATACAGCGATGTTATTTTGTGTCCAGTAGACATGATAAAAAGAATTGATAAATTATTATTTGAATTTCTTTGGGACAGTTCTGTATCGAGAGTCAAAAATCAAATGTAATAAATGACACCTCGAAGGGGGGGGGGCTAAAATATGATAGATCTTTCGATGTATTTTAATAGCGTGAAATTGAAATGGTTCAGTAAATTTGTTGATGTTACAAAAGGAAAATGGAAATGGATTTTTGAATATTGGTTACACAAAATTGGTGGAGTTAAAGTAGTTTTAAATTGTCGATGTGATCCTAAATTTATGTTGTCATTACAAAGAAAGTTACCAGGGTTTTATTGTGATATTGTGTATACTTACTTTTGGTATAAACAAGAATTTTATTTTAAAGATATACTTGCTTTGAATAGTAGTGAAGAAATAAGTAAGAATGTTGTGGTTGAATACGCACATAGATATAATGGTGAAATGTTGATCTTTAATAATTGGATCAAGTCAGGTATATTATTTGTAGGGGATATATTAGATGGAATGGAATTATGCCAATGTCAGTTTTAAAGAAAAATTACAATATTTGGACGGTAGACTGTTTTCAGAATATGGAAGTGTTGTTTTGTTATAAATAATTTATGGTCAATACATTTACGAAATAATGATGTAGATGCTTTAAAACATTTGTGTCCGACACAATTAATGAGAATGGAAATAATTATAATTTTGAAAATACAAATATATCTCCTAAAATTAAATCAAGAGTTATTTACCAACAATTACGTTCAAATACAGTTGAAGTTTCAAGAGCCGTTAAATATTGGACAGAATTGATGATTTTGGATGATTTAGTTGATTGGAATCATATATTGGGGTTTAAACTTAAGCAAATACAAGATAATACATTGATTCAATTTAATTTTAATTTCATGTATAATATTTTGATCACCCAGATAATTTGTACAAATGGAACATTAAGGAATGTAATGAATGTCCATTTTGTTTTCAACTTGGTTCATTGATTCACATGTTCTTTTACTGTATAAGCATAATTCCGTTTTGGAGATATCTAGAAAATGTTTTAAAACAATATTTGTACGATAATAGTTTTGTTATAAATCCAAAAATTACTATTATAGAATATGATTTTAAGAAAACAAATTTGGTTGACTTGTCATTAATTATGCGTTACTTTCAATATATAGATTAATAATTACTTATGAAATGGAAGAAGAATTAAAGAAAATGATTTCATTCATACTTTTCGTTTGATTATAGAAAAACGACGCCAAATTGAAAAGAATAAACAAAAACAACGCCTATTTGTAGATCTCCATGATTGGAATAGATTTATTAGTTATTTGTGAATGATATGTTATACTTGTTCTGTTTCTGATTATATACTGATTTGTGAAATATTTTGAAATAAATAAGACCGATGTGGTTCCAAAAAAAAACAGAACAGTGAATTCTAAGTTTAAAAAACACCCTGGTGAGCCTCCCAAGTTGCTTGGCAGGAAAATAGAAATCTGGAATTCTATGACCAGTAGGTCTTTCTACGACTTGGGGAAGCACTATAGGGACAGCTTGCACAGTACTTAAATATTTCAATATGTTATTTTATTTGTCCAACACAATGGAAACTTGTCTCGGGTTCACAAAATTCACAATTCATAACAATCAATCAATACATAAAACAAAAAAAACAACATCTTGAACTCAACATTTAAAAGCATTAACATATATGCATCGTAGAAACACCATTATTAATACAAACATTAACTTTTAAGGGCACACACCCAAAATAATATTCTTATTAAGAAAGGTAAGATCTTTAGTATTCATTCCATCAACAAGTTCACAAAATATGTTTTCCAGAAAGAAAAAAAAATAATTGGAAAAACGCCTCACCATTCTAAAGCATGCGTTCATGCGGTCTGAATCGCGAAGGCTAATGTGTGCAGAGCGAACGAATCGCCGGGAATCTATTGTCTCAAACGTACGCGTGAATCGCATTGACGCACTCGTAAATGTTAGCGCTACGAACCAGGAAATAGTAGTGGTTCCGTAAGTGGAGGAAATAATTGCTTTGTTTAAGAATTACACAACCCTTGCAAATGATGGGTATCTATTTGATATCACAAAACGGTACCAAAACAAATATAATGTGTTGTTCATGTCTGGTCCCTTTAAGAAAGTGCAAGTGAGTGGAGAGCGATATACGGAAAACAGATAGGGAAGACAAAGGCAAAATGAGAGAAGATTGAGAAAGAGAATGATGGGAACAAGGAGAAAGGCACATGGAGAGAGCCTAACTTAGATAAGGTACAGTATAATACACTCATATGAACATTTGAAATCTGTTTAGTCTAATGCAAGTAATATGCCAAAAAGATCAGAAGGAAAATACAAACTAGCAATGGTTCAATATAGGCTTTTCAGTGCAACAAGGAAACTACAAATCAAGGCAAGGTAATATAGGTTTTCCCGCTCAACTTGGCGATTGTGTCATTCGAATTGATAAAAGGAGCAAACGAATTCGCGCGATTAGCGATCGCCGTGTCAAAGCAGCATTCGAATTCGTAAATAGTCGTTCAAAATCGCGTCTGAGCAAGTGAATTTGAACAAAGAGCATACCTTTTCATCAATGGTCATTCAAAATCGCACGTAGTTCACGCTGGCGCTACTGCACATTCGCGAATTCGAGTGCCCATAAATTAACTACCGTGTCTATTCACGAAACCGTATGCGTATGCATGAATTCGTTTGCACTTATTCGGAATTTGAAAGACCGATACCAACGATTACGCGGCAATGCGTGAATTTGAATGACCCTTAATGAATTCGATTGAAAAAAGTGTAAAATTGAGCGGGAAAACCTAAACAATGTCTATAGTATATCAATTAATTGTACTAGCAATTTTACTAATAAACATTTCATAATTTGTATCATATTATGTGCTATATATAATCAAACCTATTATCATTATCAATATTGTTATTATTAGTAGTAGTGTTATTATTATTATTATTATTATTATTATTATTATTATTATTATTATTATTATTACATTTTACAGTGTGGGTGATCAATTTAAGAATAAAAAAACACACTCTATGATAACATTATATATATTTTAACTTATGAATTACCGGACTACAAAAAATATTAATTATCAAAATTCAAACATGTAATTATTTTTCAAAAAATTGCTTCTCCTGAGAGGTAACATGCATACCATCAATAACATCAGTAAGCAATAATGTATTCCAGATGTGTGATTTGTTTTGTCATAATGTACAGCAATAATAACATTCTTAAAATACAAACATTTTAAAATAATAAAGGGTATTGTTATAACTCGCATGTGTAATAACCAACTTAAACTAACTTATTTATCACATACTTGTAAGTGTCAAAACAATTATATCAATAAAATGAAATATATAACATAACAAGTATAACATTTGTTTATGTATATAAAAATAAGTGGTATATTAAAGGTCAAATTCAGAAACTCAGTGTAATACAATAAAACAAAATCCTAATTCGTGTTATCTCAATTATCAATCATGCAAAAGGATATATACAGCACATTTATTTAACGAGACCAAAACAATATTAAAAATATAAAAATCAAGGGTATTATTATAAATCGCATGTTTAATTAACTACAATACTCACACTAATTCAGACAAAGTGATTGTATTATTAAATTGTACAAGAGAGAGAAAGCCTAGTGATTAAAACCCTATTTGAAGAGAATTTAACATAACAAATATAGAAGTATGATTTTAAAAAAGTGGTATAGAAATTTAAAACTAAAAAATCATGGTGTAATACAATTAAGGAAATCCAAACTTCTATTATGACAATTATCGATGTTAAATTTATTTTTTACAAAGTTAAACAATATTAAAACAAACTTATCTAATATTATAATCATATATGTCATGCACTAATGACAATTATAAGGTTCAACCTAATCAGTACAATCATCAATAACGTGAGTAATATAACAAGTAGGTGTACATCACACCATTTTTTATTCTTTATCTACATTTATGACTATTTTTTTATCAATACATATCCCGTACTTGTTGACTTGTAAGTTTGTTGGTAATTTATACCAATTATCATATCATTCCTGTAAAAAAATAACTTAATTTTGTTAATGCATCTTACTTTCTTAGCCGAAAAGTGCATGAAGATGTGTCAGCATATTCCTCAAATAAAGGTTCCAACAATCTTTTATATAGTGGTTGTCTTTATTACTACAATTACGTTTTCATTTGTCTTTCAGACCAATACAAATTCTCATTTACTCCTGATCCTGTAATACAGACTTAATCAATAATGTGGAGTGGTGTGGCAAGATCGGTAGAGCGCGTGCTTTCTGATCGTGAGACCCCGAGTTCGAACCCTGCCCACTGCCTTTGTCCTTCTGCAAGGCATTTAATCCACATTGCTGCTCTCTACCCAGGTATATAAATGGATACCTGGTCTGGTGAAAATTAGCTTGGTGCACATATAGGGTTGCCCGCTAGTATGCTCCCCGGGGAGTTGAGAATGTGTACAATATCATTGTGCGGGTCTGAACTGTACCAAATGACCAGGGATAATAATAAGCGCTTTGAGCATCTTATATATTAGGTGAATATTGCGCAATAAAAATATCCTATATTATTATTATTATTAATAAACCTTTACCATTCTTGATTTTGTTATCTTCTTGTGCATGTATTTTCTAGTTTCTTTCCTCGACAGACACGTAGGTCGTTTTCTTTCATTTATTTGAGGGAGGGAATAGCGATGGAGAGGGCAAGGGGAGATGAGGTGGAAGTGCATGAAGCGGAGGAGACGGAGAGGGAGGTGAAAGCGGTGGAGGAGTCGAGGGAAGGCGAGGGGGAAGTGCATGAAGCAGAGGAGACGGAGGGGGAGGAGGGAGATTCTGAGGGGGCAAAGGGAGATAAGGAGGAAGTGCATGAGGCGGAGGAGCCGAACATGGAGGAGGGAGATTTGGAGGGGGCAAAGGTAGATGAGGAGGAAGTGCATGAAGCGGAGGAGACGGAGAGGGAGGGGGAGATTTGGAGGGGGCAAATAGAGATGAGGAGGAAGTGCATGAGGCGGAGGAGCCGAACATGGAGGGGGGAGATTTGGAGGGGGCAAAGGGAGATGAGGAGGAAGTGCATGAGGCGGAGGTGCCGAACATGGTGGAGGGAGATTTGGAGGGGGCAAAGGGAGATGACGAGGAAGTGCATGAGGCGGAGGGGCCGAACATGGAGGAGGGAGATTTGGAGGGGGCAAAGGGAGATGAGGATAAAGTGCATGAGGCGGAGGGGCCGGACATGGAGGAGGGAGATTTGGAGGGGGCAAAGGGAGATGAGGAGGAAGTGCATGAGGCGGAGGGGCCGAACATGGAGGAGGGAGATTTGGAGGGGGCAAAGGGAGATGATGAGGAAGTGCATGAGGCGGAGGAGCCGAACATGGAGGGGGGAGATTTGGAGGGGGCAAAGGGAGATGAGGAGGAAGTGCATGAGGCGGAGGTGCCGAACATGGAGGGGGGAGATTTGGAGGGGGCAAAGGGAGATGAGGAGGAAGTGCATGAGGCGGAGGTGCCGAACATGGAGGAGGGAGATTTGGAGGGGGCAAAGGGAGATGAGGAGGGAGTGCATGAGGCGGAGGAGCCGAACATGGAGGAGGGAGATTTGGAGGCGGCAAAGGGAGATGAGGAGGAAGTGCATGCGGAGGGGCCGAACATGGAGGAGGGAGATTTGGAGGGGGCAAAGGGAGATGAGGAGGAAGTGCATGAAGCGGAGGAGCCGAACATGGAGGAGGGAGATTTAGAGGGGGCAAAGGGAGATGAGGAAGAAGTGCATGGAGCGGACGAGCCGAACATTGAGGAGGGAGATTTGGAGGGGGCAAAGGGAGACGAGGAGGTAGTGCATGGAGCGGACGAGCAGAACATGGAGGAGGGAGATTTGGAGGGGGCAAAGGTAGATGAGGAGGAAGTGCATGAAGCGGAGGAGACGGAGAGGGAGGTGGGAGATTTGGAGAAGGAAAAGGTGGAGGAGACGGAGTGAGATGAGGAAGAAGAAGCAGAGGAGGTGGAGAGGGAGGAGCCTTTGGAGAAGAAAAATGTGGAGGAGACGGAGGAAGACGAGGAGGAAGGAGAAACGGAGGAGATGGAGAGGGAGGAGCCTTTGGAGAAGAAAAACTTGGAAGAGATGGAGGGAGAGGATACCTTGGGGAAGGAAATGGTGGAAGAGACGGAAGGGGAGGAAGAGGAACCAGAAGAAGCAAAAGAGAAGGAAGCGGGGGAAGGGAAGGAAAAGTGGGAGGAGGAAGTTGATGGGATGTTGGAGGAGATGGCCGAGGTGCCGAATGAGAATAATTTCCCATGATCGCGCTCTGATGACCATGTTGTTGGGGCGCCATCTGCGAATGTTGGGTCGTCAGGCTGGTTCGCAAAACTTGGTTGATCTGCAATGATAATAGCAGTAGGCAAACATAACACATCGTAACTTTTATCCCACAATCAACATACAAAATTAACACATTCAAAGTAAACTCAAACTGCGACATTACAGCCAAACAGACTTAACTGCCCGAAAGCTTGGTCATTTTTAAAAACAATAAATAATTTTCTAAATTGTACTGTACTGAAGATGTAATGAAGAACCCAAGTATAAACGTTATACAGGTATCATCTTAATGGGATATTGTTGTTAGTTAGTCTGAAATATTGTAAATGCCTTTGTGCAATTGAAATAGCACACAACTAACTAATGGGCCTTTTTTGGAACAGTTATTCAAATAACGAGGTGGTATATCGTTTCTCGAAGCGATACATTAGCTAAGGGAAATGTCATATACCACCAAAGTATCTAATATACATTGTAATTTGAAGTTGTCCTCACATCCCAAGGGCACACATTTTGACTTTTAGACTGACTTTTGTAATTTTTCACAGAGAATCCAAAAATGTAAAGGTTTTTCATTTAAAACGCATAAAACATATCTGAGAAGGCCGCCCAAAAGTGTCTCCCAACGTTGTCTGCATTACAGAAGCATTTCGTGTGACGTCATTTGTCCATGTCCCTGCAATCACGATTTTTAAAGGGCGGGACTTGGCAAATCACGGAAAGTTGTTAAACTAGTGTGCAAACGCGTCATTTATGTTATTGTACTTAGTTTTAAAACGAACTCAGACTGGAATATTGATTAAAGATGATTTTTAAATGTAATAAAAATGTAATTCATTTGGATGCAGAGCACATTGGTTATGCTGGTCAGGTGTTTTATATCACTCAGCCATTATTTTGAGGTATTGGAGCAAATATTGCCCAAGTCATGCGTCCCAAGTCAGGATTTCTGACCAGATTGGTTTATGTATGGTAGCTTGGGTAGAGGGTTGTATGTACACTACAGGGGCCGCGGGCGGCGGGGGGGGGGGGGGGGGGGGCTGGCTCCCCCCCCCCCCCCACTTTTTTGGCTTAAAAAAAAGAAATACATAAGCACATAATAATAATTATAATAACAACCTAAATGTGGTCAGCCCCCCCCCCCCCTCCACTTTCAAAACCTTTCCGTGGCCCCTGCACTACTACATAATCTCTGAGTCCAGACACATGGCATTCAGTAAGATTTATTGAAAACAACATGGTGTTCCCAAAATCCGGTGCATGGATCAAGTTTAAAATGACGGCCATCTTGGATTTTTACGACTATTTAGGTCACTGGACGAGTTGACCCCTAAAAAGTTTATTAAATGTTTTAAACATGTTTTTCCGGCTTCAAGAAATAAATGTTATACATACTATGTCACAAAAATGCACTTCAGGAAAACATTACCCTCAGCTATTCCTTCCTGCAACGGTAATGTCTACCTCGTTATAAGATGTACTAGTTCAAAAGGCCCATTATATAGTGTTGTATATTATTAACTAAATATGCTACGACGAAAGTGTCACGTGAGAAAATAATATAAATTATGTCGAAGTGTTTGATAACTAAATTCCAGGACATCTTAAAGGGGTAGTTTAGTTTTGGTAGAGAGGGCGCTGCACATCACAATTTTGTTGTGAGATAATGAAAAACTGAGTGTCGAATTTGAGAGAACATGCAATTTTAATGGCAGAATAAACTTTATTTGGTCAAAATCGGTCCAGAAACGGCTGAAATATCAATAAATATATTTGATCTTATAATTATTTGGGGCCCAAATAATTAGATGATTTTTTCAAAAAATAAAAAAAATGCTTACACTTTTTCAAAAATTTTCAAAAGCGTTTTTTAAATAGTTGTTGATGATCTATCTACTTAATCATTATTTCAATAGAACATCAAATGCATTATTTTGTATGAAAAATGGTTGAAACCAATGCCTTTTTAGAAAGCGCCCTCTTGTATTTTAATGGCTCTTTTTGAATGATAACAGGCTTTTTACTTAGTCGTTTGTAATTTTGTATACCTTTCGAGCATGGTGGAGTAATAACTATTAGTTTATAATGTTACTGTCCAGGTTTGGTTACTAAAGTTCAGTGTTACCAAAACTGTACTACCCCTTTAAAGGGGAATTCAACCCAGAAAGTTTGATGTTTGCTGTGAAATTTGGTGAATATGAACAATCACGCGCGATAATATGAGCAAAAACGGGAGAGCAACAAGAAAGTTATTTGAACTTTGTTCCATTTATGTGTGACATTAGCTGTCGATTGTGACGTCATTTGGGAGCTGCTGCCATTAAGATTTTTACATGAAAATTGTACAAAAATAAATTGTTCGTCATGACAAAGATATGTCTTGAGCTTAACCTGTTTTCTTCGAGTTGTTGGAATCCCTATAGACTTTTACTTTTACACACCCGGTTCCTGTAGCCAAGGGGTTAAAGGACAATATAGCCCGGGCAAACCATTCTTTGCATATTAGTAAATAGAAGAAATAATCCCTTAAAGTATGAGCACAATCGATCAAAAAATAAGAAAACTATGGCTCTTTGGGAATATCAAGTCTCATGTAGTCCCCCTTTAGTGGAAACAAAAGTTTGCTTAATTTCATTGTTCTTTAAACATTCCAAAATCTTTGGCCCATCAATATTCCTTTACGAATTTGTGAAGACAAGCAGCATATTTTGTTTTTGTTGCAAGTAAGATGAGACAATGATGCAATTGGCGGTAATTTCGAAATGTTCGCTTTTTTCCGTATATGATGTTCAGATGTGCATAACTCTCGAGCTTCATGTCTGATTTTTATAAAAGTTTCACCAATTATTCAACAAATAATATTTAAATAACTAAATCTGGCCTAGAATTCCCCTCTAACAAAATATAAGCCATTGAGCAAAGGAAACTATAAATGGTAATGAAAGAAACTCACCGATTAATACAGACGGAGATCCTCCAGGGTCTCTTGCTAGGCTGGCGATGTTTGAATGTTTTAGATGGTGGCCAGTGAACCCTATTTTCATGTACAGACTGTGCGATGGGGTCGGGAACTTTTCAAAGTAGAGCGCCCTCACCATATTCAGGTTACTCTCCGCATCACCCGTGTCTGGAACGTCGTGCGACATGCTTCTCTTCCGACCAGTCATTGTAGAACTCTACCAGGTCCTTGTCGGTACCGGTGGTCATCTTGTTTTTAGCCAGCATGCGGCACTGCATCACTTTAGTCGTGTATTCTCTCTCGGTCTGCAAGAGTTTGTCCATGCGACCCCTGAAGGAGTCTTTCGACTTGTTGACATTCCTGAGGAGTCTGTCCCTGGACTGGTTGAGTAGTTCAAGGCGTATGTTGTACTCCTGCAAGATATCTCTCTCGACCAGGTTCAGGGTCTGCAACCCCACTTGCATGATGTGCCCTGTAGTGACCAAGTAAGTAAAATGCTGAGCGGACCAGAAGTCTGCCTTCTCAAGCAAATCCCAGACTCTCTCTTTGGTTATGTCGACCATCTCCTTGACCTTCTTTGGTCGTGCCCCGTGGTCGAAATGGTCAGAAATTGCACAATGGCTGCACACCAAAACCGAGCAGTTCTCGCAATAGTAGTCTTGCCCGTTCCCTGGATGAATCGTGCACGTCTGCACCTCGGGATCTCCTTTTTTCTTGCTGTTGGCCAGAACCTGGATAATTTTGTTCGCGGTCCAGTTTTCTTTCAGATCGCTGCTAGACCCAATATTCTGTTGGCACAAGGGACAATTGATTCGTCGTGAACTTCCACCTGCAGACTTCTCGCACTTCGAACCTATCACCGGACTAATACATGTGTTACAATACGAATGCCCACACGCAAGCATTCTCGCGTCTTTTAGAGTACCATGGCAAATTTGGCATTTTAGTTGTTCCTCTACCAAGGATTTTTTAATTGTCTCGGCCATCCTTTCTGTCGTATTTTTGTAATGCTGCAAGTACTGGATATTTTCAATTCAAGAATCGAACAAGATGAATGCTGAAATCAGTATTATTTTGACTGAAAATCCTTCTACCTCTACTAGCACAAATTGAATGGGTACAGTACAAAAGCGAAGTGACTACAATTTACATGCTATGATATTAAATTCATAGTCCAAGTCCAAGCTGATATACCAAACTTCCCAAACTGGGGATTCCCCATAAACAATGGGCTATATAAACCCTATGATTGCCAAATCAAACTGCAAAATACAAGTTTGCATGGACAACAATTATAATTAAATGAATTTATATTTTTGTTAGATAGAGTTGATGATGAGAAAGCAGTGTGTGCATTAATTAAGATCGATGATGATCATTGTCGAATTATTCACGATAAAGTGAACAATTTTAAAGCAGATATAATTTATACCGTAAACTATTAGTGACTATAGTATACTATTTACATGTAAAGTTTAAGGAACACGGGCCATAATTGAAAAGCCCCAGCCCCCATGGAGTATTGAAAACGAGGGTATTCGGGCAAAAAGCGCGACCTGGTCCCATGTGTTCCATGTCTGGTTTGCCTCGGGCTACACCACCGAACATCGTTTCGCAATATCCTGTTCGGATGTATTATGCGTGTTGGCAGTGTTGGGAGAAATGCATCCAGGGACGTGCAGGTATAGTCAAAAGAGTTAAAAATGCATTGCATTATTAATGTATAAATGTTCTAATGTGTTATGTGTACATATATAAATGTAGTGTAGGTAAGACATACTTTGCTATAATGTTCAATTTAATTCTGATGTGAATTATGGATTCTGTTGTATTCGTTGTCAAAATATGAATATCAAATTTGTATAATGTAATAATGGACAATAAAATGGATTCATTTAATTTATTGTTTGATGACTACAGCATTTGTGTAATTGCTTATTAGAGCCAGGCCCCTTTGCAGAAAAAAGTGCAATAAGTTGTAAAGTTGAAAAAATTTTACAAGTCAGATCATGTGACTATATAACTGCACAATTCCAACTGGTTGAAATGCACACTCCTGTTCCTTGAATAACTTCATAGACAGTCTGTGTATTATGCAAGAATTGTACATTTCAGTAATTCCGTGCAATAGATTGCGCAATACACAACCGGGATATTTCATTGTCACGAATCCATTTGCATCATTACAACTGAACTGCATAAAAGTGTCATATTATTTGAACCAGATTCTCATCAATCCAGTGCAGTGAACTAGACTTCGTGATAAAATAATGGCCGACAAAATTGATAAATCTTTGGTGCAGGAGCATCTGAAATGTCCTGTTTGTCATGGAATATTGGAAGACGCGAGATTGCTCGAGTGCGGGCATTCGTATTGCAAAACGTGCATCGGTGCTGTGATAGAATCGAAACAAAGACGGCTAGGTGGAGGTCTACTGCAAATGGAGTGTCCATTATGTCGACAGAATGTCTCAATTCAAGGTGGGTCTAGCAGCGCTCTGAAGAAAAACTGGATCGTGAACAACATTCTTCAGGTAATGGCCACTAGTGGTAAGGATGAAGAGCAGACCTGCAAGATTCATCCAAGGAACGAGGAAGACTACTACTGCGAGAACTGTGAGATTGTTGTGTGCAGCCACTGCGTCATTTCTGACCATTTCGACCACGGGACGCGACCGAAGAAGATCAAGGAGATGGTCGACATTATCAAAGAACGGGTCCAGGGCTTGTTTGAGAAGGCCGACATCTGGTCCGCTCAACATGTCGTTTACGAGGACGCTATTGCTGACATCAAACAGGTCGGGTCGCAGGCCATGGACATGGTAGAGAGAGACATATTGCAGGAGTACGACGCACGATTCGGACAACTCAACCAGTCCAGGGAAAGACTCCTCGGCCATGTCACCAAGTCTAAACAGTTCTGCTGCGATCGCATGGACGAGCTCTTGCAGACCGAGAGAGAATGCTCATCTAACGCGAAGCAGTGCCACATGCTGGCCAATGCCACGATAAACACCGGGACAGCGACGGATGTAGTCAGGTTCTTCAAGGACTGGTCCGAAGAGTTGGAGAAAATCATGTCGCACGACGTTCCAGACATGGGTGATGCGGAGAGTGACCTGAAGATGGTGAGGGCGCTCTACTTCGAGAAGTCGCCTGTTCCATCGGACAGCCTGTATAGGGACATCGGATTTATTGGCAATCATATGGAATCAGATGACGTCCAAACATTATCATCGAGTGATGTTGGAGGAGAAGACAAGCAAGACATGCCAGAACGCGAAGACATTTCTTACGCTGACCAAGATATGCGAGAATGCAAAGACACTGATGATGCTTATAAAAAAATCAAGCAAGAAGAAAAGGGGAGAAATTCTGTAGTAAATAACATGCAATCATCAAAAGAAGACGACTGCGATGGTTGTGACATCGCATTTGAATAAAACCATTGAATATGTCACATACATGATGAGTGCTTATAATGCGATTTACGCGAATTATGTAAATTTACCTTGTACATTTACATTTTCATCTCCGTCATAATAATTATGTGTTCATTACGATATTGACTTTGTAATATAAGAATGAAATTATAGACGTTAACATGCATAGACTGTCGAAAATTGTGTAACTGCGAAAATCGATTGTCCATGTGAGGTGAATAGGGAAGGGGTATAGAGGGGCGAGTATAGGGGTAAGGTAGTTAAAAATATGGTAGCGTGTCCTCAGTCTTTTTCCTATGTATTCTCAGCTTCATATGCTGATTCACTGCTTCTTTATTTGTTGAACTTCGATCGGTGTTACGTCTCTTTTTCTACGTACCTACTTTCAATTTCAAAAAAGGGAAGGGGTATAGAGGGGCGAATATAGGGGTAAGGTAGTTACAAATGTGTAGGAGGGTCCTTAGTCCTTTTCCTTAATTCACCTTATCTACATTATGTCACTGGATGGGGATATTAAAAAATTAACAGACAATAAATGAGTCCCCTTAAGAAGTATGGATGCATCCATTATTATCACAGAACCACTCAAATCCAAATCTGGACTTACACAATGGCGTCATGTTCAATGGTGGGAGGACCCTTGCATGGGGACAGTGGTATGCAATGAAGAGCATGTTGATATTGGCCGATGAAGTTCGGTTTCCCTGCTTTGACTCGCACTCTACACACAAACATACAATACTCATGATTGTATGTGTTATGTTTGATATATTTGATTTAATGTAATAGATGACCAGACATATTTCTTTGTTTAAATTTTCAATTTAATGTTGATATGAAATATGGATTCTGCTGTACATTTATATATTATCAATTTGTTAGTATCTGTAATATAATTTTGGTTGTTTTACTTTTGTACTGTTTTCTACTGAGAAAAAACAGCGAAATTAATAGCAAAAGCCATCGTATTTCTACTACCTATAAAATTTATCGTAAAGATCAACAATCTGTGTGAATATTTTCGCGTGTCTTACCTATACCCATGGGCACATGGTCACTGCTGTGTGCAATTTCCCGGGGATTCCCCACATCAGCCAAAAAGTATATTTATCCAAAATGAAACGTGAAAAGTAAAACGTGGTCTCGAAGCTAGACATTTTGGAGGGGGAGGCCCCAGGTACCAAAGGGGGAGGGGGGGGGGGGGGGATCCGTTGGTACAGGGTTTGTTTTCGTTCTTTTGGCGGGGATGCCCGGGGATGTCCCTTAGACAATTTTGAAACAGGTGTCTAAGTAACGGAGGCGAGCCTCGGTCAACTTCAAAATGAGGGTATATAAAAGAGTGGGATTGTGCTTTAGCCAACTTAAAACAAGCTCTAAATAGCCTTTTCTGTTTGGTTTCAGGGGCCGCGAAACCGGGGGGGGGGGGGGGGGGGCTGTATTTAAAACAAAAAAAATATATAAGCACAAAATAATAATTATAATAACAACCTTAATGTGGTCAGCCCCCCACCCCCACTTTCAAAACCTTTCCGCAGCCCCTTGGCTTTGCTGGAAGTAAGATTCATGAGCGAAGCTCATACAAGTACTCGTCGGTCGTTGTTGTTTTATTTATTTATTGTTTTTTTGGTGGTGTGGGGGGGGGGGGAGGGTATGCCTTATTATAAAATTATTATGAACTACTTAAATATTTAGTACGACAAATTAATTCTAGTACATACGATTAATGAATGTTATGTTACAAGGCCCAATTTTTTAATCTATATAATACTCACACTCAACCAGTGGTGTACATAGTGTATGAGGTTGGAGAGGGGGGGGGGGGGGGGGGGCGGTGGGTGTGCAGTTAATTGGATAGGACTTGGGTCGTATTGTCATAAACATATTTTGTCAAACTCAATAGGGCCAATATACAATGGAGGCCATTTGGATTACTAATCTCCGTGCAAGCGGCGGCGCAGTCAATAGGGATTAAAGAATCCTGATGTGCGCTGGCCGCTCTTGACAGCTACCGAGATTCCAACTTAGCACAAAGGGGTTGTTAAGAGGCGGAGCTTAAAGGGGTAGTTTAGTTTTGGTAAGGCTGAACTTTAGTAGCCAAAACCTGCACAGTAACATTATAAACTAATAGTTATAACTCCACCATGCTCGAAAGGTATACAAAATTACAAACGACCAAGTAAAACGCATGTTATCATTAAAAAAGAGCCATTAAAACACAAGAGGGCGCTTTTTAAAAAGGCATTGGTTTCAACCATTTTCAACCAAAATTATGCATGTGATATTGTGTTGATATAATGATTAAATAGCAAGATCATCAACAACCATTTAAAAAACGTTTTGAAAATTTTTGAAAAAGTGCAAGCATTTTTTTTATTTTTTCAAAAAATCATCTAATTATTTGGGCCCCAAATAATTATAAGATCAGATATACTTATTGATATTTCAGCCGTTTCTGGGTCGATTTTGACCAAATAAAGTTTATTCTGCCATTAAAATTGCATGTTCTCTCAAATTCGACACTCAGTTTTTCATTACCTCACAAAAAAATTGCGATGTGCAGCGCCCTCTCTACCAAAACTAAACTACCCCTTTAATATCGATCGCTTTTAGTGGCAAATAATTTTGGAACGCAAACTTTTCAAACCTGCAAAAAACATGCTTCAAAACTCTGCTTAATTTTTACCTTTCCACTGGATATTTTTACTGGATATTTTGCGTACTGGTAGAACAGATATCAGGGAAATGCATGAGGCAATAATATTTTTTTTCACTTTTTCATGCAATTTCAAATCAATCGTGATTTCTGAGGTTCGACATCTAGCGACTTTTGGCTCCCCTGAGGATGGCGAGACACATATATGTTTATAGAGTGCCGTCTTGTGTTTTAACGGCTGCATATTTAATAACTGTATTTTAACTAGGCTTGTAAGTTTTGTCTACATTTTGGGCATTGTGGAATTATAACTGATAGTTTGTAATGATATGCTGCAAGTTTTGGTTACTAACATTCAGTTTTACCCAAACCGTATACTTTCCCTTTAATGTAGACACATGCTTAGGACGGTTAATGAATCATCTACATGCGTTATGTTGAATGATTAATCGAGAACAACAAAATATAAACCGAAGAATTGAGATTTTCGCGGGTTTCATCTCAATGGAATTTCCGGGGGATTCCCCATATCAAATGGCACAACTATTATGGCGCCTAGCCGGTCTAGCTAGAGTTCATAATACACAGTCTGTGTATAAGCAGACTCGCAGACGTACCCTACAGTAATTCCGTGCAGTGTATGCACAATAGATAACCGTAGTTCCCGAGTCTCTATGTACAACTATAACAACTCATTTATAACGAGCATTGTAACAACTGAGCTGAACAAAAGTTTCATTGCATAGGGAACAAGGCATCCTATTCAAAACAATGGCAGATAAAATTGATAAATCTTTGGTGGAGGAGCATCTAAAATGTCCCATCTGTCATGGAATTTTAGAAGACGCGAGAATGCTCGAGTGTGGGCATTCGTATTGCCAAACGTGCATCGGTGCTGTCATAGAATCGAAACCGATAAATCAACTAGGTGGACGTCTACTGCGAATGGACTGTCCATTATGCCGACAGAATGTCTCAATTCAAGGTGGGTCTAGCAGAGCTCTGAAGCAAAACTGGATCGCCAACAACATTTTACAGGCTTTGGCCAATAGCAAGAAACAGGAGGAAGAAGCTCCAGACGAAAATATGTGTGAGGTTCATCCAGGGAACGAGGAAAACTACTATTGCAAGGAATGTAACGTAATCGTTTGCAGCCAATGCGGGATTTCCAATCACATTCATTATCGTCGTGGTATTTTAAAACCACAAATGATTGAGGATGCGATCGACAATATCAAAGGTGAGATCAAGACTTTGCTCGAGAATGCAGAGGACTGGTCCGCTCAGCATGTCGTTTACGAGGACGCGATAGTTGACATGAAGCAGGTCGGATCGCAGGCCATGGAACTGGTCGAGCGAGACATCTTACAGGAGTACAATGCACGTCTTGAACAACTCAACCAGTCTAGGGACAGACTCCTTGACCATGTCACCGAGTCGAAAGAATACTTCTGCAATCGCATGGACGAGCTCCTGCAGACCGAGAGAGAATATATCAATAACGTGAAGCAGTGCAGCATGCAGGCCAATGACAAAATAGATACTGGTACTGACAAGGATGTGGTCAGGTTCTTCAAGGACTGGTCCGAAGCTTTGAACAGAAGCAAGTCGCACGACGTTCCAGACATGTCCCATGCGGAGAGTGACCTGAAGATGGTGAGGGCGCTCTATTTCGAGAAGTCGCCCATTCCATTTGACAGCCTGTATATGGACATCGGGTTTATTGGCAATCATCTGGAATCAGATGACGTGAAAACAATGTCAGCGAGTGATGAAGAAGACGAAGAAGAAGAAGAAGAAGAAGAAGAAGGAGAAGAAGAAAAAGAAAGAAGATTTAAAAGAAGATTCTTCTCCTTCAGGCGCGGATCTACGGGGGAGGTTTAGGGGGTTTAAACCCCCCCCCCCCCCCCTCCCCCCCTTGGGCTGCCAAGTGAAAATGTATCAGTGAAAAAAGTGGTAAAAAAATCACTTACGGGGGTTCAAAATAGCAAAACAAATTCGCCGCTTAGCGGCTCATGGACGAAAGTGAACAAAAAGTGAACAAAAATCACCTACGGGGGTTCAAAATAGTCAAAAAAATTCGCCGCTTAGCGGCTCATGGACGAAAGTGAACAAAAAGTGAACAAAAGTCACCTACGGGGGTTCAAAATAGGCCAAAAAAAAATCGCCGCTTCGCGGCTCGTGGACGATGCTCCGCATCGTCATTGGGTCAAACCCCCCCTTAGCAAAAAGCTAGATCCGCCCCTGTCCTTAGATGATGATGATTTATGACATGCCGAATTGCCTGAATAATTGCTCAGTTCATCTATACGCAGATAATATATACGGTGTTATACGATTCAAAAGTTGAGTTTTGGTATTGAGAGTACAGTTTTGGTCAAACTGAATTTTAGTAACCAAAATCTGCACCATAACATTACAAACTAATAGTTAACTCCACCATGCTAGAAAGCTATCAACAATTACAAACGACGAAAGTTAACATCCATCATTCAAAAAGACGCATATTTTTCACACATTTTTAATTTGTTTTAATGCATACGTGATGTTTTGTTCAAATAATGATTAAACTTTTTTTTAATCTCTTTTGTAAACTTGGGAAAAGTGTAAGCGTTTTTTGAAATATTTTTGTTCATAAATAATGGAATAAATGTGGGATCCCACATTTATTCCGATTGGATATATTTATCGATATTTCAGCTGTTTTTTAACCGATGTTGATCAAATAAAGTTTAATCTGTACTTAGAATTGCATTCTCTTTCAGACTAGACACTCAGTTTTTCATTACCTCGCAAAAAATTGTCTTGAAGCGCCCTGTACTGTATACCAATACTCAACTATCACTTTAAATGCAGAACTACAGAATTTGCAAGTTTGGATGGATCGTAATAAATTAAAGATAAATTGTAAAAAAAAATAGTGTGTATGTTAATATGTACTACATGTATGCTACATGAGCATAGTACATGTATATATGTACAAAGATTTGTAATCTACGTATGGTAAGCTTCCTAGGAAGATTAAGTAATCATATCAATGAGTCAATAGAACCATGAACCTATACTGTAAAACCAACACATCGGAGAAAAATTTCTCACGCTGACCAAGATACGCGAGAATACAAAGACACTGATGCCGCTTATCAAGATTTACAGTTTACTGCAATCGACTTCAAAAATCAAGCAGGAGGTTACGCAAAGGGATAATTATGTAGTACGTGTAAATAAAATGCCATTATCTCGGTGGTGTCGCTTCACATTGGCCGTGTATACTTATGATCGTCCACTATTTCGCAAAACAGGGAAACATTTTCGAATGTGTTCGCGAACCAACCAAAAAAATCGTGGAAATGGACAAAAGGGTAAAATTATATTTCATGGATGTGCTCGCGGAAAAAAGAAAAAGGGTGCAAATGTCATTAAAATGTTCTCGAAATTTAAAAAATGAGGTACCTTTCCGTGAAGAGCTATACATTATATGTACTTGCAATCTTTAAAGCAGGGCTCCAAATTAACTTGTTCCCTTCGAGATTCTGAAATCTCCATAGATTTTGTACACAACCCACCCGGTTCCTGTAGTCAAGGGGTTAGAAGTGGCCCGCAGGCCCATGTCCACCAAACCCTTTGGGCAATGCTAGAAATAAACTGTTTTTTTGCTTTGTGGCCCAGCAGGGCAAGACAAAACATAAAATAGATAATTTTTGGAAGCCACTGTAATTGTATTTGTGTTAAAAGGGGGTATATCTTGCTGAAAACGTACGTAAAACGCCGCAAATAGAGGGTCATTTTTACCTCCAGACCGATAAGCACCGCAGCGGCAATGCATTATCAATCAATCTAAAGCCCAAAAGGATAAGTTGCTTGATGAAAATCATTGCGACGGATGTGACGTCACATTTGAATAAGAACATTGAATTTGTCACCTGAATGACTGCTTGAATGAGTGCTTATACTGCGATTTACACGGTCAATGTCAATTATACATTACGTCCTTAGAATCTTTTAAGATCAGTCTGAAAACTCACCTCTTCCAAGTTGCATTTCAGTCATTTCCAGTAGTGTTTTTATATATGTGTATGTATCAAAGTTGTTCATACTTATGTTATTTAATATTATCTATTGTAATATATTACATTGAAAGTAGCTTTTAAAATGCTTTATATAATGTCGAAAATTGTTGTCACTGCGAAAATCGATTATCCATGTGAGGTGGAGAGGGAAGGGTATAGAGGGGCGAGTATAGGGGTAAGGTGGTTAAAATGTGGTCGAGTTTATCCTACTTCATATATCGTAATATGCCTTTTTATTATATATAACATAACTCCGACTCAGATTTCTGCTTTGGGAGAAATATGTGAAAACTCTATCGGGTTTACCACTATTCATGCGAGCACTGGATGCCGCCATTATTAGGTGTGTGCGGACTTACGGTCAGTGATATGCACTAATGCATTTCAATAGCACCTATTCAAACCGTTGTCTGAATACTTGTAGATGCTTTGACGAGTCTGCAAATCAGTGAAAAGCTTTTTGTTCGGCCCGTAGCACACACGTCATAGTTTGCAAAGCATGTCGAGCAATTACAAGAACATGGTCGCTCCCATCACTTTTTGCCGCCGTAAGAATTAGTAAAATGTGGGTATGTTCACGTAAGGATTTCATGGGATCCAGGAGGCCAACATTGCCAAGTTATGTATCAAATAAAATGTCTGTTCACCCTCTAAACGATAATAGCCGAAAGCCATAGATTCATTGCCCATTAATTCACCTTATCTATGTCACTGGATAGGGATATTTAAAAATTAGCAGACAATAAATGAGTCCCCCTTAGTATTGATGCATCCATTATTATCACAGAACCACTCAAATAAAAAACATGGACGTACACAATGGCGTCATGTTCAATTGTGGGAGGACTTTTGCACGGGGACAGTGGTATCAATGAAGAGCATGTTGATATATTGGCCGATGAAGTTCGGTTTCCCTTCTTTGACTCGCACTCTACACACAAACATACAATACTCATGTTTGTATGTGTTATGTTTTATGTGATTATAATGTAATATATAGCCGGTAGACGTATAACTTTCTTTAAATGTTCAATTTAATGTTGATATGAAATTTGGATTTTGCTGTACATGTATACATTATCAATTGTTTGTATCTGTAATATAATTATGGTTGTATTACTTCTGTTATGTTTTCTACTGAGAAAAAACTTTACAAATTCCATCGAAATGAATAACAAAAGCCATCGTATTTCTACTACCTATAAAATGAATCGTAAAGATCAACAATCTGTGTGAATATTTTCGCGTGTCTCACCCATGGGCACATGTTCACTAGTACTATGTGAAGTTTCCCGGGGATTCCCCACATCAGCCAACAAATATATTTATCCAAAATGAAACGTGGCCTACCTGCTGGCGCTTTATATGCTGATTCACTGCTACGTTATGTGTTGACCTTCGATCCGTGTAATGTCTCTTTTTCTTCGTGCCCGCGTTTAATTTGATTGTATGTTTTCATGGTTTTGTAGACAAATTAAATGACGTACATTAAATATATTCCGACTACATGCACTACGTGTATTATTTAATCATTGCGATTTGTGTTTTAACTATGCACCATACGCTATGTACGGGGAAGCCCAAAAAAGACGAATTGACTGGTTTCTTTATGTTGGGGAATCTTCGACTGTGCATAATTGATAATACTTTGTTGACATGTGCAAAAAGTGATGAATGGTTGATAGAATGGATATGTTTGTGATCAGATATATCTACTGAGTTATGTGTGAAAATGTAGCTTTAAGTGAATGTTATATAGCCGAGTAATGAGCGAAAATGCAAAGTGATATTGGTGAACTCATTGCCATGACTTTGTACACAGTTATAGCTTTCCAGTGGATAATTTAAAATCCGGACACCTCATTCGTAAATATCTTTTTAACAAAAGGGAAATTCGAAAAACCGAAACCTGTTCCATGCTTCTTTTGGTAATACGAATACAACAAGGTATGAATGATTCACTATAACTAAGTAAGTTTCGTGGATTTGGACAAATTTACTAGATCCCATTAAAGTAGTTTTGTTCTAAAGACCAAAATCAGTTCAGAGAGAGCTGAAATGTCCCACATTTATTAAGAAGAAACAAATCTATATAATGCCTACACCCAGTGGCGGATCCAGGGAGGGGGGTTTAGGGGGTTTAACCCCCCCCCCCCCCCCCCCTTGGGCTGCCAAGTGAAAATGTATCAGTGAAAAAAGTGAAGAAAAAAATCACTTACGGAGGTTCAAAATAGCAAAAAAAATCGCCGCTTCGCGGCTCATGGACGATGCTCCGCATCGTCATTGGGTCAACCCCCCCCCCCCCTTAGCAAAAAGCTAGATCCGCCCGAGGACGTGCAAACATCATCATCATCTTCATCGAGTGATGTTGAAGGAGAAGACTTCCGAGATATGTCAGAACGCGAAGACATTACTTACGCTGACCAGCTGACAAGATCGGTTCTTCGTGATGATGATGATGCATGGTCGTGATGGTGATTGTGATGATGATTGTGATGATGGTGATGGTGATGATGAATTTTGTTGATTGGTCAAAAGAAAGAGTTGATAAAGTTAATTATACATTATTATTATCTAAGTTGCATGCATATGGTATTATGTGGTAAACTTCTTATTTGGATCAGATCATTTCTTTCAAATTGTTTTCAATGTGTCCTATATACGGTGGGTCTCAGTCTGACTGGTGTCCCGTGACTTTCGGTGTCCCCCAGGCCTTGGACATCGGGCTAATTATTTTAAATATATTTATAGCTGATCTCCCAAACTGTATTTCACCTCTCTCTTCACCCGATTCACAAAAAGCACACAGTAAACCACCGTAAAAAAAAAAGGCACACGGTAAAATACTGAAGGGATGACATCTTCTGTAATCTGATGGATAATCTGTACAGTGATCCTATCCCTAACCCTAACCCTAACCCTAACCCTAACCCTAACCCCTCAGACGGTACTTTACTGAGTACCTCGTCACCCAGGTGATAGGTGACAACATCTAAACAATATATTACCGTGTACTTTTTTGTCATCCCTTCAGTATTTTACCGTGTGCATTCTGTGTAATAGGTGCTCTCTTTGAACATTGCCCCAGTATGCAGACGACACAATTAATACACCAAACGACTGTGATAGTCTACAATTTGACTTGAATTATATCCAGACTGGATGTAATGATAATTTAATGCAATTAAACACACTCAAATGTAAAGTAATGCATGTGACTAGATTGCGTAAAGTTATTTTAAATGTTTGTTGTATTAATGACCGAGAACTTGAAGTTGTTACCTTTTATAAATATGTAGGCATATTTTTAGCAAATGATCTTATATACTTGGTCAAAACATTTACAGTATGTAGTTTTGAAATGTTCTAGATTTTGTGGATTTATTAGGAGGGCTACTAATTCAAGAAATCCTGTTATTTTGAGCATTATGTAGACTTATCATAGAGTATTGCTATTCCTGTTAAGCTTCCTTTTCAGATAAATCACATTCATTCTCTTAAAGCAGTTCAAAGACGTTTTACTCGGTTTTGTTTTTCTCATAGATGTTGCAAATACTATGACGTACGAAGAGAGACTAGATATTTTAAAAATACCACCACTCTATAATAGACTTATACTTATCCGTTGCTTTTGTTATTAAATCACTATCTCTGTTCTATGATATCCCACCATCCATTGAGAATAAGGAAACATTATGCTTTTGTATTTGTTCACAATTTCGCCCGCTGTATAATGCTACAAATGTACTTGTTTTGATATGTTCCCTCGATTTGAGGACACTGTACCTGCAGATTGCAGGGATTTATTTGTCTATTCTTCTGTCAATACTATCTTAATTTCTTATACGTGCAACCCACCACCCAAATAGAGAGATATTATGTAATCCTAATAATTGGGGGTTAGGACATCCGCCTCGCATCTACATGAAATGTAGGTTCCATGTAAACGGAGGTGGAGTGTTTTATTGGTCCGTTCTTTTCGATAGCTAATACAATAAGGTTCAATGCCAACTGGTCACATCAACTCATACATAGACCACCACAACCACCATCTCACCAGCCTGACTCACCTTTACAAACGCCACCAACAACAATAATAAAGCGATCGAATAAAGCATAATATTTCAGTGGAATGCCAATGTTAATTATTATTTACAAAGATGCATGTTGGGATTACAAATCCCATCTCAATCAATTTCAACTAACACAAACCTATATAATTTACAGACTTAAATACTAGTTGCAATAAATATTATTGCCAACCGTTCCTTAACGGTAAGGATCAAAACAATACCTACTTAACTTACTACTAAATGCTTATATCAAGGTCATAGGGGGAAGGGAAGGGATATGTTAGGGAAAATGAAATTAGTAAATGGTGGCCACTTAGCTATACTGTTATGTCGGTTTCGGATGCGCTTCCTGATGGGCTGGGATGGTGTGACGGCTCGAGGACGTGCGCGACGACTGTCAGGGACGGATGCGACTTCGGGCTCTGCTCGACGTCGGGACGGGACTGGTTACGGGCTGGGCTTCTTCGGGACGGGAAAACGCCGGAACGGCCTGGAACTCCTTGGCACAACAGTGGCAACCAGTTTGTTGCTGAAATGAGCTAGGGAACCATGAGCAATAATGGTTTGCTTCTTGGGCTAAAGTTCACTCCTTGAATTTGTAGCTTCCAATATATTATTCTCGGCGTAAAGTTCTCCTTTCAATCTAGTTTCCGATGGTTCAAAGAAGTGTCCAAATAAGTTGTCGATATTTCTTGGTTAATAATTAGTTTGATGAGGATGGTAGATGACGGGAAACTTGGGTGGGATGAGAGCTAACTGCTCCTGATTACGACTACCTTTCTATTCCTTTGCTGTTCGTGTGACTCATGATTAATTACCTATTACATTCTCTTTTATATGGATCCTTAACTACATGGCCCTATGGAAATAATATTCCTGTACATCATAGGGGGGAAGGGTTCCTTATTATCGCATGATTGGACTAAATATTTTATTACTAGAAAGAGGTGACCTAAACTAATTACTATTGGCCAAAGCTACTTTTGGGAGGTGTAATGTATAAGCCCCGCCCCTACAGGAAATGCTTATGCAACCTAACAAGTATATTATCAAACATAATTTTAAAGACAAAGGGGACCCTCTTTCAGCCTAAATCAAAAGTCAAATAAACTATGCCTCCTGCATAATTTCCCCAGGGCAAGCTGTTAATAAACACCAATATAAACATAAAGCACCAAGCCAGGCTTTCTCCATAATAGTATCTTAATCCCTAATTAACAATAAACCCAAGTGCTAAATGAAAAGCTTAATTATCCTTTATCCAATAACCTACAAAGCCTAGCTCCTTGGGTCATTAAAGTAATCCAAACACTCCTTAATAGCGGCTTAAAGACATAAAACTAGGAGTTACAATTTATTAAATTAAAAGCCAAATAAATCCCTTGTCCATTTCCTGTACCGATTCCCATCATAGGCTCTGTAGGATACATTTAAAGTGTATTACAACCAAACTTATTCCCAATATCACAAACATATTAATATAAATACTCCTAACTTATAAAGCAATTAATGAACACATTAGCAACCATGGAGGGGTTCCACATGGGTGCTACATCTACCCTCCCTCCAGGGAAATTTCGTCCCCGAAATTTAAATTATGTGCCCACATAAATTACAAATATCAATAATTACTAGCATAAATACATTTACATGGATTGGCATCCACCCTACAGATATGATACAGCGATTAAATGAGGTTAAATATAAACAAATCATCAAAAGATATTAGACAAATTATAAAATAAAAACAAAAGAGTGGCAAATCTACCTACTAGTGCTCACTACGTCCGTTCTCAGTCTTTTTCAAACAAACAAAATTCTTATTACCAATGTTTCATATAACTATTCATAAGCCGAACATGTATCGGTGATATTGTTTATCTGTGTCACTGCAACAAACGAAATGTATAACGTCAAAAATAACTAATTAATGGAATGTTACAAACGGGCTTTCAAATAAACATCAACAAAAACGAAAGTGAAATATATCGAATTAACCTCAGAGTGAATCTAGCCGTAATAAACAAAAATCAAATCAAATCAAATTATATAAAGGCAAAAATAATAACATAATAACATTTAAACTGCTTCGGCGTGAATCAAATTACAACAAAATGCGACTTTCAAGAAGTCACAAATAAAATAAACAAAAACAAAAGTATCATTCAGATGCAAAATTTAAGTAAGAAAGTGTCTCTTGTTGTCTTTCTAAAATTTAACAATTTGATTCCCACAAATTCACAATGCAGGCATAAAAGAGAAAACAAATCCCTTAATTATAAATGACTATATTAACTAAAAAGCGATTCAATCAAGACTTGTCTCTTAGCGACAAGATAATATCACTTTTAAAAATAATGCAAAGATTGGCAACAATTAATGTACCCATGTATTCAAAGAGAGGTATACTCCTGCATGTCTCCTAAGCTAAATCATATCTCATATCGAAGTTCCCAACTTCCCGAGCTCATTCTAACTCTAAAATTAATCCCGGCTAGTGCGCAATTCCCTGATTATCACACTGCCTAATATTCCATACATTTATCTCTCAATCAAGCGGCAACAATTAAGACTTCAAAAAAAGTTAACCACATTAATTAGACTATCACTAAATATGTACCCTGTACCATATTTTCCATAACTAAACAAAAATGGCAATACAAACTCAAAGGTTACAAAGGCCTATATAATATATTCATAATGCACATGAAGGGATGAGGTCCCTTCAAACCAAAACAAGTCGCAGCTCGTAACTGGAGATGTTTACCTAATAATAACATAATTAGAACACTTACAGTGGACACGTTATGACTTATCCAACAAAAAGTTCCTAATAGTAAACCATATCAAAACGATCATGGCAACATACCATTATAACAAGGGAAATGCATGCACAGAAATTTCTGTATAGAATTTTCTCCAAACCAATAATTAATTCAATAGTGTATCACAAAATGCACTTAAATAAAGCTACTATTTACTAGAGCTACGTTACCGCGAGTCTTAAAAACATAAACTCACAAAATATCAAAATCATCGCTGAGGACACATGTAATATAGTCCTACATATCTAAACAACAATATCTATATGGCTCAATATGACAATTTCACAAACCAGCAATTAAGTTGCTGGCTAATTGCAAAATTAGCACGGGCCATTCAAAGTTCGACAATCCTATTTCTACTTGCCCGACTGGGCCACTGGCACAATGCGAAGAGATTAATTTCTAGCAATCCTAATGCACGCCTGAACTCAGACGTGTGGCGCACCTGCGGACAATCCTGCACATGAGGGGTGGGAACCGAAGACTGGTTCTGATAATATGTTAACCTATCAGGGGGTATAGACGGTCTGTGTGAACGTCTGACATAGTGGTCATCTTCAATCAACAATAAATCAGAACCGCTAGGCTCATCATCAAATATTATCAAATCACCGACTTCTTCCATTTGTTCAACTTCCTCTACATTATCCTTTTCATCAGGAGCAATCTGCTCATTCTCATCAATCTCACTTTCCTCACTAACTGCATCAGCAACTGCATCACAATGCATTTCCTGGGGGAGGGGGCTATCCACGTCAGTGGGTGGGGGTGCATCCCAAAACACAATACCCTCACTTTCTTCGTCTACACCCTGAGTCACAGGGGTACCCCCCTCCTCAGACTGAGGTTGGGCTGGGGGAGTATCTCCCATGCCTGTAGTTGGCTTCTTCTTAGTCTGAGCACTAGTGCTAGTGGTGGGCTTTACATCTACCGGGAGGAAATTACAGGGGAGGAGGAGGTTACGATGGAGCGTTCTTTCCCTTCCAACTCCACTTTCGGGGCGGACCTCAAACACTGGGATTTCAGGGTTAGGTTGTGATACCACAATATACGGGTACTTGCCCCACTTATCCCCAAGCTTGTGTTTGCCCTTAACCCCCACATTCTTTACCAGCACTCTGTCGCCTTGTTCCAGAGTGTTTTCTCTTAGTTTAGCATCATGTCTCCCCTTATTCCGTTCATCTAGCTTATTACTTCTTTCTACAGCTACCTTATAAGCATAGTCCATTCTGTCTCTTAGTTTGCCCACGTAACTACTAGCGGTACCACCCTTATCATCTGACTCCGCCCTAGGGTCTAGTCCCAAATAGATGTCTACGGGGAGACGTGGGTGGCGTCCATACATTAGGTAGTAGGGGGAATACCCTGTCGCATCATTGCGTGTGCAATTGTATGCATGTACAAGAGGGGCAAGGTAAGACTTCCAGTCAGCCTTACTCTCATCAGTGAGTGTGCCAAGCATGCCTAGTATGGTTCTATTCAAGCGCTCGCAGCTGCCATTTCCCTGGGGGTGATATGGGGTGGTGCGCGACTTTTCAACCCCTGTCAACTTACAAAGCTCCCGTATAACCCCAGATTCAAAATTTCTCCCTTGATCCGAGTGTAGGCGCGTGGGGAAGCCATAATGAACCAAAAAGTGGTCAAACAGGGCTTTTGCAGTGGTGTGCGCAGTCTGGTTGCGGGTGGGGATAGCAACGGCGTAGCGAGTGAAGTGGTCAGTGATGACCAATATATTCGCATAGCCCCCTTTCGATTCTTCGAGGGAAAGATAGTCCATGCAGACTAATTCGAGGGGCCGTGTAGTCTGTATCGATACTAGAGGGGCGGTTATTTGCGACTCGGGAACCCCCTTTCTCCTAACACACCTACCACATGTCTTGATGTGGTCAACAACATCCTTAGCTAAATTGGGCCAATAAAATCGTTCCCTCACCAAATCTATCGTTCTATCGATTCCCAAATGTCCTATCTGATCATGAAGGGAATTTAAGGCCTCATTACAATATTTCTTAGGGAGAACTAGCTGTCTTAGGGTCACCCCATCTTGGTCTTGTCTTAGTCTATACAGCACGCCATCATACATGACTAGCTTATTCCATTCTCTAAGTATTAATTGTACCGCCCGAGATTCCTGTCTACGTTGATCTATAGATGGGGGATTCCCCTCTTCTACATACTTAATGACTCGCCTAATTACGTCATCCCGACGTTGTTCTACACGCCAATTGGGGGGATCCAAAATTGGTGGATCACTTAAGAGGGATGCGGGGTCCTGATCTACGTGTACAACATTAGCTCCATGATTAACTACATTAATGTACGGGTCGTCTTCTACACTAACATTAAGGGCATAGTCGCAAACAGCGTGTATTGAGTCTGATTCTATCTCCAAGAACGGGATATGTATAGTCTTGGTTTCAGACTCTTGCGTGTTGCTAGTCTTAATTCCAGTCACAGCCTCATCAGAGTGGGGTTTAGAATGATAGCGCGAAAGTATATCCGCATCTATATTCGACTTACCTGTCCGATACTTAATGGTCATGTCGTAGTTTGAGAGTGCAGCTAACCACCTGTGGCCGGTCGCATCGAGTTTTGCAGTCGAGGTCACGTACGTCAAGGGGTTATTATCAGTCAAAATGTGCACTTTGTTACCGTAAAGGTAGTCATGAAATTTGTCAGTGACCGCCCATTTTAAGGCAAGAAATTCAAGCTTGTGAGCTGGGGCATTTCTCTCACTTTTATTGAGGGATCTACTTGCATAGGCTATCACCCTCTCCACCCCAGTATTATCCAATTGATATAGTGCAGCACCTAAACCAGAAGTGCTTGCATCTGTGTGCAAAATGAATGGTTTCGTGAAGTCGGCGTATGCTAGAACAGGGGGGGTCATTAATTTCTCCTTAATAATTTTAAATGCCGACTCACAATCAGGGGTCCATTTCCAAGGCGGTGGCTTGTTTGGGATGTACTTTCCCTTCCCCTTTCGTTTGCGGGGTCCACCAAGGAGTGCATTAAGGGGTTGTGCAATTTGGGAAAAGCCAGGGATGAATTTACGATAGTAACTAGCAAAACCTAGGAAGGCCCTAGTTTCTCGTACACTTGTAGGGGTTGCCCAATTCTTAACAGCGTCAATCTTAGCGGGGTCGGCTTCGATTCCGTCCTCGGAAATGACATGTCCGAGATACTTAACCTTAGTTTGCAGTAGTTTACATTTGGACGGTTTTAGCTTGAACCCATGGGCGGTCAGTCTGTCTAGTACTTGTCGCAGTCTATCCCTATGTTCGTCAATAGTCTTAGCAAATATAATAATGTCGTCGAGGTATACTACGCAAATTTTGTGATTTAGGTCACCCAAACATTTCTCCATGGCCCGCTGGAAGGTGCCAGGAGCATTGCAAAGTCCAAAGGGGAGTCGATTGCATTCCCATAGTCCTAGGGGTGGGGGTAGTACAAAGGCAGTCTTTTGTTTATCCTGCTCATCAATATCTATCTGCCAATATCCCGATCTCAAATCAAGAGAACTAAACCACTTAGAGCCTTGCAAGACTTGCAAAGTCTCATCTATCCTCGGGATAGCATAGGAGTCCTTAACAGTTTTACTATTCAACTTCCTAAAGTCAATACAAAACCTTAACGCGCCGTCCTTTTTACGAACGAGGACTATGGGACTTGCATATGGTGAGTGCGACTCCCTAATCACTCCCGTCTTTTTCATAGTTTCTAAGTGTTCCCTAACCTCATCGTACATCGATGGGGGTATGCGTCTATATCGTTCCCTAAAGGGTCGGTCGTCAGTCAGTTTTATGCTATGTTCTACTATCCTACTATGCCCTAAATCAAAGTCGCTGCTGCTAAAAGCTTGTGGATAGTTTGCGAGCATTTCCTTAACCCTAGCGATATCGTCAGGTGAGGCTGTGGAGTCTGAAAAATCTAAGTCATCAACTACTGTGGGCCCAGTGGAATGGTTACCCCCGTTGTCATGGGAACCTACACCTTGTTTATTACACTGGATGGGTCCCTCTACTGTGCACAAATATGCATCGCCTACAATAGTTTTCCTAGATAACCAAATAGGATACTGCGCATGATTTTTCAAAGCAACAGGCACACTACGCCCCGCCCCCTTTTCAATTGTTACTACAGCAGTATCAACTAAAAGTTCGCGCGGCAGCTGACGCTTGGATGTGGTCTCAATCAAAAGACTACAATCATGGCACACTCGAGATGAAGTAACTTCACAATCAACAACAACCACCTCATTAGCAGGTATACAAATTGCTCTACTACTTTTGAGTCTAATTGTGCCCACCTTGCCCCCTCTATCTGATGCTACATGAATACTATTGGAAAGGCAATTGTAGGCTGCCTTCCAAACAGGAGTAATACCCCTACCCCTAACATATGTATCCCCATGGATCTCCCGCCCTTGCTCCATGCATGCCAAAATGAGATTGGTGCCTATTGTTAGGGGGACGCGTTTATTGTAGGGAGTATCATATACAATCAAAACAGGAACTGTCATACAATTGTCTGTGGGGAGTGACCCTGGTAATCCTATATCTACTTCCACGTACCCTAAGTAAGGAACAGACTGGCCATTGGCGGCTTCCACCCTCAAATCTCTACCTATATCATGTAATTTGTGCCGACCTAAGTGTGCCTTATAGAAAGATATAGGCAAAGTGGAAATCTGTGATCCAGTATCTACCAAACAATTACATTGTTGTGTTTCCACGGTGGCAACGGCCTCCATGGGGTCACCTACCAAATTATATACTTTATGGGCTTTCTTAAGGGGAGCTGAACCCTGAACCTTACGAGGTTGACCTACTGCCCGCCCTGTGGCAGCGGTCCCATGTAGTTTAAATTCCTACCTTGGGGAGGGGAAGCGGGGTACTGTCCCTGGGGAGGGGGAGGAGGAGGATGGGGATGAGGGTGTGGCATTTGAGAAGAATGAGGGTGTGGCATTGGAGGCGCACGGGGGTGAGGAGTTTGGTGCTGTTTTGGCTGTCTACAGTCTCGCGAAAAGTGACCTAATCTTCCGCAATTGTAGCAAGCCTGTTGCGTGTCATTTCCATACCTAGTCCTATTTTGCGCTACATTATTTTGTTTCCAAACGAACTTTTCTCTTTCGAGTGTCTCAAGTTTTTGTGTCAATTCTTTGACTTTTTCTTCCAAATTGTTCGCAGAGGCAGAGTGGGAACCCACCCGGCCAGGGAAGGGGCGCGGTCGTGCGTTGGAAGGGGTTGCGACATGAAATTGCTCGAAGTCTGCTGACTCCTGTTCGGCCAAGCGCGCTGCCTTTATCAACTCATCAAATGATGACACAAGTTCATACTTGTGCCGTACAGCGTGTTTGATCGCCTTATTTGTTAGTCCCTTCCAAAATACGACGCGTAGCGTCTCGTCCCTAGCCTGTGACAAAATTCCCCCTCTCCTCTCTGCTTTGTTTATAGCGAGCTGCAGGCGCGCGCTATAGGCAGCAATGCTCTCTCCAGCAGCTTGTTTTGAGTCATATAGCTGCTGGAGGAGTACTGCCCCCGATTCTACGGTGCCGTATAACCCTTCTAGTTTACTAACTATTTCTTGGGCCGTTGTGTCTGTCCCCATGTGCAGGACTATTTGCGCGGCTTCTCCCCGCAGCGAGCGCCTAACTGCCATTCCTACCGAATCTTTAGTATGGTTCCTATCTTCAAGTAGACAATCAATTTCATATTTCCAAATCTCGAAGGGGACCTCACCACCCTTTGTTTTATTATCCCCAGAAAAGAGAGAAAGTTTTCCCGGATTTTGCAGAACAATTTGTGGGGAAACATGAGTGTTACTAACTGAATTTGGATCTTTTTGTCCAGCAAGTACCAGAACTGACCTGGGTACCTTTTGTACAGTTATTTTTACTCCCTGACAGAGTGTCTCGTCCAAAGTAAGTGCTTTGACTGCATCGCTGGCACTTATGAATGTGCAATATGCACTTCCCGTTAATTCTTGCGTCAGGGAGTCTTTCCCCAATTGAATATTTGCGGGCTCTGAAATCTTATCAAAAAATGTGTTGAGTTCATTGATCCCAATGTCGGGAGTCAAATTTTTCAAAAAGACTGTGTGGTCCCCTTTGAAATTCGCCATTTTGCCTACCGTACTACTTAACTAAAATATAATACAATCAAATCTAAATATCGTATCAATCAAATAATATAAAATCTTCACACCCAAAAGTGAAAGAGAAAATCCATTCAACAACAAAAACAAAATATCACAATATGTATAAAAACAAATATACTAGTACCTATAATGCTGAGAGGGACGAGCACATACTATTAATTCCTACTAAATTATTTGTTAAGCTTGTCAGGCATGATAAGAAGGCAGTTTTATTTGTTTGGACCAGTCAACATCGAACCAATTAACTATAATACTTAATCAAACAAAATATATAAATTTCTTAAAATAACTATCAAAAATATGGTGCTGATTTAAACGCATAAAATAAGGTCATGAGTTCCGTGCAACCCACCACCCAAATAGAGAGATATTATGTAATCCTAATAATTGGGGGTTAGGACATCCGCCTCGCATCTACATGAAATGTAGGTTCCATGTAAACGGAGGTGGAGTGTTTTATTGGTCCGTTCTTTTCGATAGCTAATACAATAAGGTTCAATGCCAACTGGTCACATCAACTCATACATAGACCACCACAACCACCATCTCACCAGCCTGACTCACCTTTACAAACGCCACCAACAACAATAATAAAGCGATCGAATAAAGCATAATATTTCAGTGGAATGCCAATGTTAATTATTATTTACAAAGATGCATGTTGGGATTACAAATCCCATCTCAATCAATTTCAACTAACACAAACCTATATAATTTACAGACTTAAATACTAGTTGCAATAAATATTATTGCCAACCGTTCCTTAACGGTAAGGATCAAAACAATACCTACTTAACTTACTACTAAATGCTTATATCAAGGTCATAGGGGGAAGGGAAGGGATATGTTAGGGAAAATGAAATTAGTAAATGGTGGCCACTTAGCTATACTGTTATGTCGGTTTCGGATGCGCTTCCTGATGGGCTGGGATGGTGTGACGGCTCGAGGACGTGCGCGACGACTGTCAGGGACGGATGCGACTTCGGGCTCTGCTCGACGTCGGGACGGGACTGGTTACGGGCTGGGCTTCTTCGGGACGGGAAAACGCCGGAACGGCCTGGAACTCCTTGGCACAACAGTGGCAACCAGTTTGTTGCTGAAATGAGCTAGGGAACCATGAGCAATAATGGTTTGCTTCTTGGGCTAAAGTTCACTCCTTGAATTTGTAGCTTCCAATATATTATTCTCGGCGTAAAGTTCTCCTTTCAATCTAGTTTCCGATGGTTCAAAGAAGTGTCCAAATAAGTTGTCGATATTTCTTGGTTAATAATTAGTTTGATGAGGATGGTAGATGACGGGAAACTTGGGTGGGATGAGAGCTAACTGCTCCTGATTACGACTACCTTTCTATTCCTTTGCTGTTCGTGTGACTCATGATTAATTACCTATTACATTCTCTTTTATATGGATCCTTAACTACATGGCCCTATGGAAATAATATTCCTGTACATCATAGGGGGGAAGGGTTCCTTATTATCGCATGATTGGACTAAATATTTTATTACTAGAAAGAGGTGACCTAAACTAATTACTATTGGCCAAAGCTACTTTTGGGAGGTGTAATGTATAAGCCCCGCCCCTACAGGAAATGCTTATGCAACCTAACAAGTATATTATCAAACATAATTTTAAAGACAAAGGGGACCCTCTTTCAGCCTAAATCAAAAGTCAAATAAACTATGCCTCCTGCATAATTTCCCCAGGGCAAGCTGTTAATAAACACCAATATAAACATAAAGCACCAAGCCAGGCTTTCTCCATAATAGTATCTTAATCCCTAATTAACAATAAACCCAAGTGCTAAATGAAAAGCTTAATTATCCTTTATCCAATAACCTACAAAGCCTAGCTCCTTGGGTCATTAAAGTAATCCAAACACTCCTTAATAGCGGCTTAAAGACATAAAACTAGGAGTTACAATTTATTAAATTAAAAGCCAAATAAATCCCTTGTCCATTTCCTGTACCGATTCCCATCATAGGCTCTGTAGGATACATTTAAAGTGTATTACAACCAAACTTATTCCCAATATCACAAACATATTAATATAAATACTCCTAACTTATAAAGCAATTAATGAACACATTAGCAACCATGGAGGGGTTCCACATGGGTGCTACATACGTCATTACCTATTTTCTTTTCCTCCTACTGAGGTGTCGTTTTAGTATAGGTTTTTCCCGGCCAATTTCCTACATTACGCGCCCAAATTCGTTTATGTGCATTAAAATTCGTGCAATGGCCGTGGAGGACTCGCTTTGGTCATTCAAATTCATATTCCGAGCATTCACATTCGTAAATGGGCACTCAAATGTCTAATCGCAAACTTCAAATTTGCAAATGTGCATTCGATTTCATTAATGGGCGCTTTTTTCAACATAATGCATTCAATTTAATACGACAAGGTGGGCAATCGCTTGTTTGCATTCAATTTCGTTTATGGGTGATCAATTTCCAGACATGGACATCCAATTTAAGTTACACAAACAGCATTGTTTTATATCTTTCCCCTTTTCAGATTCAACAATTAATCTTCACTTTTTGATATTCATCAGTCACATTTTGTAAAGGTTTGTTTTTCAAACTTCAATAATGTTACCTTTATTTCACATTATGCTTTCTTGTTTGTTTTCCTTTATTCGTTCATCATGGCTTTACTTTTATTATGCAATAAAAAGTGTTCAGCAATTTGATCTTTATTTCCATCACATTTTCGTATTTGTCATTATCCCTTCTGATCTGTAATGTATCATCTTTTTTCATAATCTGTATCTTTATTTCCATCATGTTTTCTTTATTGATTGCACATGCACGAAATAACTGTATATATACCACTATGCTACATATCCTAACATTTCCACTGTACATGTTTAATTTGAATGAAATTATAATGAACTTGTTGCCAATTTGCGAATTTGAATGATCGAAATGAGAGCGGAGACTGCTGGAGATGAAATTTGAGTGACCATTAACGAAAATGATCGCCGATCGATTGTAATAATGGCGCAAGTGTGAGATTGGCTGCTCTGTTATTTAATATGAATGACTAAAAACGAATTTGAATGACGATATGTGATCCAAGCGCGGATTATACGAAATTGAATGCTGCTAATAGGAAATTACATGTGAAAATAACGAAATTGACCGGGAAAACCTATAGTATTACTTCCGTGGTCGGTATCAATGTACCAATGTTTGTATGTCTTCGATGTATTAATGTATTGTTTAGGATTTCTTCATTTGTCATCATACATTTATGTCATTGTTAATATTTTCCTGGAAATAAAATAAATACAAATACATACATTAATTAAGAATACAGAATCAAACAAGCAAAAAAAAAAGGAGAGAGATTCTTAATTAAACGAAATGCAATTATGTAAAGCAAAACATTTTTGCATGAGTATTATGCATTTTCAAAAGCCTAGTATATAAGCTGCTTCAGTTGATGAAAACCCCTGCCATTGTTGTAACAGGGAGGTTCTATGGAACCCCCTTAGTTATAACGTCACATAACATTGACATTTGTCACATGAATGACGAGTGCTAAATGTGATACTAATAATCTACCTGTACATGTAAGATACACAGTGCACATATATTATAGGCTGATTTGATGCCATGTGAAAACGACTGTTACTGCGAAACGCATATTTTGACAAAAGCATGTCATATTCGGGCAAAATTGTATCGTATTCTGGCAAACTCGTACCATATCCGGTCAAAATCATGATCGCAGCCCCCTTGAAAAATGCGCCCCTACGCCCATGCTGCGAAAATCGATTTTTCATGTGAGGTACGGTGGGGAGGGAAGGGGGGGGGGCATATTCAAAGTTAATTAAGGTAGTTTGAATATGGTAGGGGTCCCGAGTCTATGCCCTATACCGTATCTTTTCTCTGGATGGGGATGTTTAGAAAATAACATACCACGAATGATTCCCTTTTAAGAAGTACTACATGTAATGCATCTATATCACAGAACCATTCAGCTCCAAACATGCACACGGACATTTTTGTTTTACATGACTTATACAATGGCGTCAATCTTCATCGATGCATGAAGTTACTTGGGGACATTGATATGTCAGTTTAAAATAACATTTCTTAGGATGTAATATAATACTATAATGTGTCTTTGAATATCTAGAATATTTTATTAATTAACAAATGAAGTTCGGTTTCCCTTTTTTGACTCGCAATCTATACACAAACATGCAAAACTCATGTTAGAATGTGTATTGTTTTTTTTACGTAAATGTAGTGTAATCGATAGCCGGTAGACGTATTAATTTATTTAAATTTTAAATTGAATGTTGTACTGTTGTACTGCAAACATGAGCATGTTGCTATCTAGAATATGTTATCAATTGGCGGATAAAGTTCGGTTTTTCTTTATTGACTCGCGCTCTACACATACATACAATACACGACGAGTTTTAATGCGTTATGTTTTGATATGTGATTGTAATGTAATCGATAACCGGGAGACGTATTACTTTGTTTAAATATTCAATTTTAATGTGGATATGAAATGTGGATTCGGCTGTACATTTACACGATATCAAATTGCTTGTATCTGTAATATAATTTTGGTTTTATATACTTATGCTATGTTTTCTTTTGAAACTGTGTACAAAGTTATTGCAATGATTTAGCAAATGTCACTTTACAACCTCACTCATTACTCGCGGTCATATGAAGTTTATTTACCATGGCATTCAGTTACACACATTTCTCATTGGACATATCAGATCAAATTAATACTAATTACATCAACCCAAGGCATCGACAGTTGTAAATGTCATCAAAGTTACTAAATTTAGATTGCAACATTTAGAGTGTGAGTGGTTCCAAAGATGTGGACAATGGACTCTCTTCGGTTTCAAGGGGGGGGGGGGGGGGGGGTAGGTTTTCCCCTCAAAAGAATATCTACTTCGTGTGCATTTTAACAATATAACAGTGATTTCCGTTATCTGTCACAGACATTATGAAGGATAGTTGAATAAACACATGGCGGTTCATGTTATTGAATGTGTACATTTGTATAGACATCTGAATTAAACTCTGTTTTACCTATATTAATACAGAAAACAAGTACTAGTACCTATTTTACTTTTGGTTCCCCTTTATTCCCTTTACATATAATTTACGTCATTTATATAATGAGTATTCACTCTACAATTTCATCAACAATAAACAGGCCCGTGGCCTGGGGGGGGGGGGGGGGTTGGAGGGTGCCCCCCCCCCCCCCACAAAAAAAATCAGAAGGTCTACTTTTTGTCGGTCTTTGGTCCACTTTGTATCGGTCTCGGTCATTTAAACCCCCCCCCCCCCCCCCCCCTCCCCCCATGGTCTTGGTATCGGCCTCGAAATTGTTTGGAGACGGACCCCCTGGCCCCAACCCGCTTACACGAATCACGGCCACGATCAATCTTGGTCCCGATTTGGACCACCCCCCCCCCCCCCCAAAAAAAAAATAATAATAATAAATAAATCCTTGCTACGGTCCTGAATTAATGATAGTAATGCAATGATAATGGTGGCTTCTTATATAGCAAACGTTCCGTCTTTCGACGCTCGCGGCGCATCGGATGCACACTTCAATCGCTCCACACTCCACACACATAGATCACATTTTCCACTTCCTGGGGAGCATTCCAGCCAGGCACCTTGTAGGTGTACACAATGCCAAGGAACCACATACCATCCTTCCGGGCACCTATTTATACACCTGGGTCAAGAGCAGCAAAACTGTGCCTCAAGCCGTTGTGAACACTTTTTCAAATCTGGAAATATGTATCTCTGTTTATTTCAACAATTAATAATAATCACATCTAAGTTTAAACATCAAAATATAACCTACGTACAAAAGTTGACAAATTCACAGAATAAGCAAATATAGAAAATGCTGTTTTCAAAGAAAGTTCATAACTTATACATTATACATATCTGTAACATTTAACATTCTTTAAATTCTTCAAACATTCTTTAAATTTTCTTCCAACTTTGTCCGTGGCAGAATCACTTCTCCACTTTGAAAATTTGTTTAATCTTTAAACACAACTAATGTGTTTTTTTTCCACCAACTAGTTCGGAAATGTACAATCATAAAACAAGTAATACTAGTTTCTACTTAATTACATTTAAAGGGGTAGTTTAGTTTTGGTAAGGCTGAACTTTAGTAGCCAAAAAAAAAAATAACGAAGAAGAAGCATTTTGAAAACTGTGGACGGACGGAAGGACGGACGGACGGACGGACGACGGACGCCACGCCATGGCATAAGCTCATCGGGCCCTTCGGGCCGGATGAGCTAAAAAATGACCCCCTATTTGCGGCGTTTTGCGTACGTTTAAGATATACGCCCTTTAAAGGGGTAGTACAGTTTTGGTAAGGCTGAACTTTAGTAACCAAACCTGCACAGTAACATTATAAACTAATAGTTATAACTCCACCATGCTCGAAAGGTATACAAAATTACAAACGATTAAGTAAAAAGCCTTTTATCATTCAAAAAGAGCCATTAAAACACAAGAGGGCACTTTTTAAAAAGGCATTGGTTTCAACCATTTTTCATACAAAATTATGCATGTGATGTTTTATTGATATAATGATTAAATAGCGAGATCATCAACAACTATTTAAAAACCGCTTTTGAACATTTAAAAAAAAGTGCAAACATTTTTTAATTTTTTTCTAAAATTCATCTAATTATTTGGGCCCCAAATAATTATAAGATCAGATTTATTTATTGATATTTCAGCTGTTTCAAAACATCAAAATTAAAAGCCTATCGATCGAAGAATATAGAACCAGCAAATTTACTAAAAATATACATTTCTTTTATTGCATTCAGTAAAGATTACTCACCCTTAAGACCACATTTGTGTGTCATCAGCAATTTGACTATTTTTTAACTTCAACGGATCCATCATTTTCATTGTTGTTTCAAATCAATAACTCACACTTCAATAACAACCAAATACAATTAATAAGGCGGAAACTGGACACCCTCATTTAAAGGGGACCACCACGCAAAGGACAGACCCATGAAAACATACGCTTCTATGGTGGTGAGTTTTCAAATGATTTAATTTGTATCCGGAAACCAATTCTTCTGAACTTGTAGGTGGAATGGACTACCAAAACAATTACCCCTTTATTTGTAAGAAAATTATCATTTTGGGGTGATGGTTCCCTTTAAAGAAAATATAATCAATGTTAATTGTTATTCATTATATACAAGTTAGGGCGTAATATCATGTATCCAAGAAACGGCTTAACAAAATATTTAATTTCTAATATTTTATCAAAAAACTTCTCTATAAACTTTTAAGAAAAGGTCTTGGATAAATTATCAATTGGTTCTGGTCTCCAATTAGTTAATAAATTGTTGTTACCTTTTTATATCAAATATCTATTGCTTCTCTTCCTGGTAAGGGAGAATAATGTTTCTTCTTCTTTTGTACATTCACTAATGGTTACTTTTGTATCACACATTTACTTTTGTTTATGTTATATATTTTTCAAAGTCTGTATTATATGAATTATGTATCAATGTTTTCTTTTTCATTTACTGTATACCGGGCGTATAAAAAAAAAGCGTTACACCTTTGAAAAAATTGTCAACATTACATTTTTATATATTTATAAGATTTTTTTATGTCGATGGATGCCCCATGGTCTCATCTATCAAGTGTCACTAACAAAACAAATTTTCGTTCACGCTTGGGCGAACACTGACTGTTTTTGTACAGAGTGTCAAAAATGGCTTGCGCCAATTTGAAAGAACAGGGACAATTAAACCAGCAGACCAAATAAGTACTCCCATTCAAACAAATTGCTCTTTGCCATGAATTTAAGATTATTTTATGATGTGTAATCATTTTGTGGCAATTTTCTATCATAATTTAACTGATTTCATTGTTTTATATGCATGGGTGAGAATCAATAATGGGTAATTACTTCAAGATCTTTTTTAAAGCACAGATCCATCAAAACCACATGCCAGTCATTCATTCAAAAAGTACCAAATCAATTAATCTTCAAATCATTCAACCGATTCATCAATTAATCAATGAGAAATCAACTAATCAATCAATCAATCAATGCATCCATCCATCCATCAATCCATCATTTAATCGATCAATCCATCCATCAATCAATCCAGCAATCCATCAATCCATCCATCAATCAATCAATCAATCAATCAATCAATCAATCAATCAATCAATCAATCCATCCATCCATCCATCCATCCATCCATCCATCCATCCATCCATCCATCCATCCATCAATCCATCAATCCATTAATCAATCCATCAATCAATCCATCAATCTATCAATCCAATCAGCCCATCAATCTATCAACATGAATATTCGTTCATGCATGCTTCTGGGTCATCTTTTGTATGTGTCACACTCAATGAAAGGATTTGCATCGTTAATGAGGACAGGCTGGAAATTTTGTCAATAACGATGCAAATCCTTTTATTATCTATCAATCTATGGCTTATTTATTCTAACCCATGCATAAAGCAATGAAATCATTTAAATTATGATAGAAAATTGCCACAAAATGATTACACTATCATAAAAATAATCTTAAATTCATGGCAAAGAGCAATTTGTTTGAATGGGAGTACTTATTCGGTCTGCTGGTTTAATTGTCCCTCTTCTTTCAAATTGGCGCAAGCCATTTTTGACACTCTGTACAAAAACAGTCAGTGTTCGCCCAAGCGTGAACGAAAATTTGTTTTGTTAGTGGCACTTGATAGATGAGACCATTGGGCATCCATCGACATGAACAAATCTTCTAAATATATAAAAATGTAATTTTGAAAAAAATTACAAAAGTGTAACGCTTTTTTTGATACGCTCTGTATAATTGACGGAATAATTTACTTCGGCTTTAAGAACTTCTACAGACATTTTCGTTTTCTTTAATCTTTTTTAAGGAAGGGGAAAGCGGAGGAGGAGGAGGCGAGGGGAGATGAAGAGAAAATGCATGACGCGGAGGGGACGGATGGGGTGAAAGAGGAGGGAGATGAGGAGAAAGCGCATGAAGCAGACGGGGTGGAGAGGGAGGTGGAAGTGGTGGAGGAGGCGAGGAAAGACGCGGAGGAAGTGCATGAAGCGGAGGGGACGGAGAGTGAAGAGGAAGCGGTAGAGGAGGAGAGGGAAAACTAGGAAGAAGTGCATGAAGAAGAGGAGACGGAGAGGGAGGAGGTTGCGTTGGAGGGGGGAAGGGGAGACAAGGAGGGAGTGCATGAAGCGGAGGAGGCGGAGGGGGAGATAGGGGAAGAAGACGCAACAGAGGAGATGGGGCGCAAGGAGCCTTTGTGGAAGGAAATGGTGGAAGAGACGAACGGAGAGGAAGAGGAAGAAGAAGAAATGGAGGAGATGGGACGGGAGGAGGCTTTGGGGAAGGAGATGGTGGAAGAGACGAAGGGAGATGAAGAGGAAGAAGAAGAAATGGAGGAGATGGGGCGAGAGGAGACCTTGGGGAAAGAAGCAGTGAATGAGAAGAAGGGAGAGGAAGAGGACGTAGAAGAAGCAACAGAGATGGAAGGGGGGAATGAAGCGGGGGAGGGGAAGGAGAAGCGGGAGGACGAAGTTGATGGGATGTTGGAGGAGAGGGCCGAGGTGCCGAATGAGAATAATCTTCCGTCAAGGCGTTCTGATGACCATGTTGAAGGGGCGCACTCTGTGGATGCTGTTCCGTCAGGCTGGTTCTCAAATCTTGGTTGATCTGCAATAATAATAGTAGTATATTAAACATCTCCCATCGTAATTTGAACCCCATAATCAACATAAGAAATTATTCAAAGTAAACCCAAACTGCGACATTACATCCAAACAGAATGAACTGCTCGATAGCTGGATCATTGTATTAACGTCGTTACATTTTGTTTTGTATTGTATTGTATTAGTGGTGTAAATAAGATGTTACCATTGTTACAGGTAGCATTTTAATATGGATACAGTTATTAGTAAGCCTTTGTGCAATTTGAAATAGCACTAAACTAACTAATGGGCTTTCTGGAACAGTAAGTCTACTAACGAGGTGGTATATCGTTGCCGGAAGCGATAGCTGAGAGAAATGATAATTCCTATACCACCAAAATATCCATTATTTTCATTTGAGGTTGTCAAAAGGGCGCAAAATTAAGACTGAGTTTTGTATTTGTTCACAGAGAATCCAAAAATTTACGAGTTTTTCATTTAAAACGCATTAAACAAATATAACCCCCAAATCCTCAGTGAGAAGACCACCTAATTTCCCCCAACACACACAAATTCTTGTGACGTCATTACAATGACGTCATTTTGCCGTGCCCCTGTAATCGCGATTTTAAGGGGGCGGGACTTTATTACTTAGCAAATTACGGAAAGCACTTAATTTCTGTAATCTGTTTGTAATCCGTTTTAATATGAACTCGGGCTGTAATATTGACTAAAGTGGATTTTTAAATGTAATAATAATGTAGTCCATGCTATCACTCAGTCGTATCGCAATCATTTATTATCTCGTCTGATTTTAATCAAAATTTTCACGAAGTATTCCCCTCGTTCCCCTTATTCTACAAATAATATCTAAATAACTAAATAACTAAATCTGCCCTTGAATTCCCTTCTAACAAATATTTAAGCCATTGAGCAATGGAATCTATATCTATAAATGGTAATGAAAGAAACTCACCGATTAGTACAGACATAGTTTCTCGAGCGTCTCCTGCTAGGCTGGCGATGTTTGAACGTTTTAGATGGTGGCCAGTTAACCCGATGTACAGGCTGTGCGATGGGGTCGGGAACTTTTCAAAGTAGAGCGCCCTCACCATCTTTAGGTTACTCTCCGCATCACCCGTGTCTGGAACGTCATGCAACATGCTTCTCGCTAACTCTTCGGACCAGTCCTTGTAGAACTCTACCACGTCCTTGTCTGTACCGGTGGTCATCTTGTTTTGGGCCAGCATGCGGCATTGCATCACTTTAGTCGTGTATTCTTTTTCGGTATGCACGAGTTTGTCCATGCGACCGCTGAAGGAGTCTTTTGATTTGTTGACATTACTGAGGAGTCTGTCCCTGGACTGGTTGAGTAGTTCAAGGCGTGTGTTGTACTCCTGCAAGATGTCTCTCTCAACCAGGTTCAGGGTCTGCAACCCGACCTGTTTGATGCGCTCTGTAGTGACCACGTAAGCAACATGCTGAAATGACCAGACGTCAGCCTTCTTCAGCAAGCCCAGGACCCTCTCTTTGGTGATGTCGACCATCTCCTTGATCTTCTTCGGTCGCGTCCCGTGGTCGAAATGGTCAGAAATGACGCAATGGCTGCACACCAAAACCGCGCAGTTCTCGCAGTAGTAGTCTTTCCCGTTCTCTGGATGAATCTTGCATGTCTGCTCTTCATCCTTACCACTAGTGGCCATGACCTGAACAATGTTGTTCGCGATTAAGTTTAATTGCTTCAGATCGCTGCTAGACCCAACTTTAAATGAGACATACTGTCGGCACGAGGAACAATACATTCGTAGTGAAGAACATCCACCTTCAGTTTGTCCGTGCTTCTTCCATTCCTTCGAACCTTTCACCTGACGAATACATGTTGTACAATACGAATGCCCACACGCAAGCATTCTCGCGTCTTTTAGAGTACCATGGCAAGTTTGGCATGTTAGTTGTTCCTCTACCAAGGGTTTATCTATTTTCTCTGCCATCCTTCCTGTCGTATTTTTTCAACTGCAAGTACTGGATATTTTCAATTCAAGATTCGAACAAGATGAATCCTGAAATCAGTATTTTTTTGACTGAAAATCCTTCTACCTCTACTAGCACAATTTAAATGGGTACAGTACAAAAGCGAAGTGACTACAATTTACATGCTATGATATTAAATTCATAGTCCAATTCAAGTAGCTGGCAACTTCCCCAACTGGAAATTCCCCATAAACAATGGGCTATAAACCCACTGAATGCCAAATCAAACTGCAAAATATAGGTTGCATGGACAACAATTAAAATTAATGGTGAGAAATTATTAGAAAGCAGTGTGTCATTAATTAAGTTCGATGATGATCATTGTCGAATTATTCACGATAGTAAACAATTTTAGAACAGACATAATTTATAACGTAAACTATTAGCATAAGTGACTAGCAATCTCATGACATTTTAAAACAAAACAGCGTCCTTATCAGGCAAAACTCGTGCCATGTTAGAGAAAATCATCATGTTATTTTCGGATTTAACCATCAAAAAAACTCAATTTTCAAATCAAAGGAGGCGAAGGCCCTTTTTTCTCTCTTTTTTGCTTGTCAGGTGAAAATTGGAAAATAGACGTCAGTCCCCCCCCCCCCCCCCTCCCCCCCAATTTAGCCAATTTAGCCATTACTGGGAAAAAGTCTGATTTTCACATTTTTTCGCGCCCATTTTATAAAACAAATGCTGCACAGGCATATTTCGTGGATCGGTAAGAATTGTATGCACTCTTTTAACTTTGGAAATGGTCTAAAACTCACTTCATAGACAGTTTGTGTATTATGAAAGAATTGAATATTTCAGTAAATCCGTGCATTAGATTGCGCAATACACATGATAGAGAACCGTGATATTTCATTGTCACGAATCCATTTTCATCATTACAACTGAACTGCATAAAAGTATCATATCATTTGAACCGGTTTCTCATCAATCCAGTGCAGTGAACGAGACTTCGTGATAAAACAATGGCCGACAAAATAGATAAGTCTTTGGTGGAGGAGCATCTAAAATGTCCCATTTGTCATGGCATTTTGGAAGACGCGAGAATACTCGAGTGTGGGCATTCGTATTGCCAAAAGTGCATCGGTGCTGTGATAGAGTCGAAACAAAGACGGCTAGGTGGAGGTCTACTGCAAATGGAGTGTCCATTATGTCGACAGAATGTTTCAATTCAAGGTGAGTCTAGCAGCGCTCTGAAGCAAAACTGGATTGTGAACAACATTGTTCAGGTCATGGCCACTAGTGGTAAGGATGAAGAGCAGACATGCGAGATTCATCCAGAGAACGAGGAAGACTACTACTGCGAGAACTGTGAGATTGTCATGTGCAGCCACTGCGTCATTTCTGACCATTTCGAGCACGGGACGCGACCGAAGAAGATCAAGGAGATGGTCGACATTATCAAAGAACGGGTCCAGGGCTTGATTGAGAACGCCGACATCTGGTCCGCTCAACATGTCGTTTACGAGGACGCTATTGCTGACATCAAACAGGTCGGGTCGCAGGCCATGGACATGGTCGAGAAAGACATCTTGCAGGAGTACGATACACGCTTCGAACAACTCAACCAGTCCAGGGAAAGACTCCTCGGCCATGTCACCAAGTCTAAAACGTTCTTCTGCGATCGCATAGACGAGCTCTTGCAGACCGAGAGAGAATGCTCATCTAACGCGAAGCAGTGCCACATGCTGGCCAATGCCACGATAAACACCGGGACAGCGACGGATGTAGTCAGGTTCTTCAAGGACTGGTCCGAAGCTTTGAAAAGAAGTATGTCGCACGACGTTCCAGACATGACCGATGCGGAAAGTGACCTGGAGATGGTGAGGGCGCTCTACTTCGAGAAGTCGCCTATTCCATTGGACAGCCTGTATAGGGACATCGGGTTTATTGGCAATCATCTGGAATCAAATAACGTGCAAACATCAGCGAGTGATGTTGAAGGAGAAGACAACCAAGATATGCCAGAAAACGAAGACACTTCTTACACTGACCAAGATATGCCAGAATACAAAGACACTGATGACGCTTATCAGGATGTTCAGTTTACATGCCACCGACGTAAACAAATAAGCAAGCAGAAAAGAAAAGGGGATAAATTAATGTTGATTATCAAAAAAAGATGACATTTTTGTATAAACATTATGCATTTTCGAAAGTAGATGGGATAAGCTGCTTCAGTTGCTGAAAACTACTAACGTAAACCGTTGTTACGTCACATTTGAATAAAAGCATCGAATCTGTCACATGAATGACGAGTGCTTAGTGATTTGCACGAATAATCTACCTGTAGATATACAGGGTGCATATTGCCATTACAAGTTTTCACCACAACTTTGACTTTGTATACTAAGACTAAAAGTATAGTTTAGAACGTTTTATAGACTAATTTGATGTCATGTGAAAACGACTGTTACTGCGAAACACATATTTTGACCAAAGCATATCGTATTCGGGCAAAATTGTATCGTATTCTTGCAAACTCGTATCATATTCGGTCAAAATCATGTTATATTCGGGAAAAGTCATGTTATATTCGGGAAAAGTCAAATAAAGAATAATATTTCGGGCGATTGTGATCGTGATAACGCGAAACCCAACCTCCACTCGCTTGAAAATGTGCCCCTACGCCCATGCTGCGAAAATCGATTTTCCATGTTAGGTGGGATGGAAGGTGGGGGGGGGGGGGGGAGGGGACACGGAGGGGCACATTTATGGGTAATTAAGGTAGTTTGAATATGGTAGGGGTACCGAGTCTATGCCCTATACCGTATCTTTGTCTCTGGGTGGGGATATTTAGAACATAACATACCACAAATGAGTCCCCCTTTAAGAAGTACTACATGTTGCTATCTAGAATATGTTATCAATTGGCGGATAAAGTTCGGTTTTCCTGTATTGACTCGCACTTTATACACAAACATACAACACTCATGTTTGTATGTGTAATGTTTTTATACCCGATAGTAATGTAATCGATAGCCGGTAAACGTATTACTTCGTTTGAATATTCATTTCAATGTTGATATGAAATGTGGATTCTGCTGTACATTTATACGATATCAATTTGCTTGTATCTGTATATGTGACCCAGTCCCGTCAAACCCACAAAAACTTGACCAAAATTAGCTTAACAAATTTGGACAAGTATAACCTATTAAAAAAGCGATTAAAAGTAGGAGAGTGAGCAAGTCTTGTTTTACGGAATAAGGAGAAAACAGCCTCTAAAGATTAGGGTCACTCAGGTGCGCGGTGCGGAGCAGATTTTGTTGAATCCCTCACGTAGGTAAATCAAAACTCCATAGCAACGGGTATGAAGCACTAGTCAGATTAAGCTGAAATTTGGCACAGTCAACAATTATAATGTACTCCTACAGACTGCCAAATTTTAGTTCATTAGCTTACTCGATTAGAGAGGTATAAACTAAAAGCTTCATGTGTGTAAATGGGGTCAGAGATTAGGGAAACAAGTGAATGTGCACTGAGCTGGATAGCAAGCTGTGCTCAATGGGTTTAGTGGAATCATGTGGTTTGTTCTCAAGTGTTTCCACTTGAATGAACTTGGCTTGGTGTGTTAATGGGCTATAGATTGACTTTAAGTGGCTTTAAATAGTTCTTTATGCACTCTTAATTTAATTACTAAAAGGAGGATGTAATTAATACACTCCTTTAGCTTTCTCCAAGCTAGTATACCCATTCACCCAATACACTCCAAGCACAGTTTCATTTTCACACATAACTTGAATAAAGTAAGTTTACATAACATCCAAACCATTTATTTTCCAGCAACCATCCAGTGTTGTACGTCACTAACACAATAAACCATCGTTCACTCTCAATACATCACATTATCCATATAGACGTAGTTCAAACACGACAACGTTTAATTAGATATTTAACACACATTTATTATTGAAAACAATTAAAAAACACTGGGAATAACAGTCCAGTAAATTACAACAGTTATAGTGCTTTATGTACAAGGTGTGTCAAGTTAATGAACATGTAATTAAACAACATTCAAGGATGTTCTTCATGGATATTGCAGATTATCACATTGTGGCAAGGTAACAAAGTAGACGTACAATGACAATTGCAAAACGTTGAGTCGTAAACATCTTAAAGGAAAATGATGACAAAACATTGTCCTACAGTCTGGAAATAAGTACATGTGAATAAACATTATTCTACATGGAAATTGCAGTGTATCTATTAAATTGTGGCAAGGAAAGGTACATGAAAAAAAAAACATTTTCTAACATTAAAATTGCAAAACGTTGAGTTGTCAACATTGGAAATCAAGTACATGTGAATAAACATTATTCTACGTTGACATTGCAGATCAGTAAATTACGGCATGGTAACAAAGTATTAAAAAGTGCAATGAAAATTGCAAAATGATGAGTTGTAAACATTCTACAGGAAAATGACAAAACAATGTCCTACATGGAAATTGGAGTGTATCTAATTGTGGCAAGGAAAGGTACATGTAAACAAAACAAAACATTTTTCTACATGAAAATTGAAAAACGTTGAGTTGTAAACATTGGAAATCAAGTACATGTGAATAAACATTATTCTACGTTGACATTGCAGATTATTAAATTGTGGGCATGGTAACAAAGTAAACGTACAATGAAAATTGCAAAACGTCCTTAACATTCTACAAACATTATTCTACGTTGACATTGCAGATTATTAAATTGTGGGCATGGTAACAATGTAAACGTACAATGAAATTTTTTGTTTTACTTATGATATGTTTTCTTTTGAAACTGCGTACAAAGTTTGTGCAATGATTTAGCAAATGTCACTTTACATGTTCGGTCATATGACATTGATTTATTATGGATTTGCACATATTACTCAGTGGACTTATCAAATCCCATATATACAATATGCTTCAACCCAAGGCATCGACAGTTTTTGCACATGTCATCAAAGTTACTAGATTGCAACATTTAAAGTACGAGTGGTTCCAAAGATGTGGACAACGGAATGTCTTTAGTTACAATTTGTTTTCCCTCAAAATAATATCTATATACTTCGCGTGCATTTTAACAATATAACAGTGATTTTCGTTTATCTGTCACGGACATTGGGCCGTATGCATAAAAACAAGCAATTGCTTGTGCTAGCCTTTTGCTTGAATCGGTATGCACACAAACAAGCAATTGCTTGCAAGCAAAAGCTTTTGCTTACAAGCACAAGCAATTGCTTACTGCTCGTAAGCAATTGCTAACCAAACAAGCAATTGCTTAAAACGTACCGTATGCATAAAAAGAACCTTTTACTTGTCTTGATAAGCAATTGCTTGCGTTTTTGCAAGCACCTCCAGACCAGCTTGAGCTCTTGCTTACTAAGGACATTCGCGTTTTAGAATCAAGTTTTCATACCGTTTCAGGATGATTTAGAACTCCTGGTTCCAGAGGTTATGTTGTGATTACATATTTAATCAAATGGCTGTTATTTTAGAAATTTATATCCATGTAGGCAATTTTGTTCATGATTTGAAAATATTTGCGTAAGAAAAATACTGTTGCCAGGTCGGGCACGACCAGGGAAAGCTGCTATGCAAGGGACTACACGACGTTTGCATATACTACGAATCCCCTTTGTTGTCATGCAGTGCGATGTTCGCACAACCGTAACGATGCTTTGTTCAACACGTAAGCAATTGCTTAGGCAGTGTAAGCAAAAGGTTTCAGCACAAGCAAAAGCTTATGCATACGAAATTAAGCAATTGCTTGAACTTGATCTTTTGCTTGACAAGCTCTTGCTTGTGCTTGAAGCAATTGCTTATAAGCAATTGCTACGTTTCATGCATACGGCCCATTATGAAGGATAGTTGAATAAACACATGGCGGTTCATGTTATTGAATTTGTACATTTGTATGGGCATCTACGTTAAGCACTGTTTTACGTATATTAATACTAATACGTAATATAAGTACTTATTTAACTTTTGGTTCCTCATTTTTCCTTTTCCATATCATTTACGTCATTTATATATGGGTATTCACTCTAAAACTTTCATCAACAATAAGAGGGGGGTGCTCCTCCCCCCCCCCCCCCCCCCCAAAAAAAATTAATTAGAAAGGTCTACTTTTTGTCGGTCTCTGGTCCACTTTTTAACGGTCTCGGTCATTTAATTGATATACAAAATTTGTTTTATCATTAAAAAAAATAATAGCATAAAAAAAAAAAATCTAACATTTTAGAATTCATATAAAAAAAATTATAAATTTTCCCCAGTCATGCGTCGGTAAATTTACAGGCATGCGTCGGTAAATTTAGCCATGCGTCGGTACATTTACAGGCATGCGTCGGTAAATGTACAGGCATGCGTCTGTAAATTTAGTCATTTAGCCATTACTGGGGAAAAGTTTGATTTTCACAATATTTTGCGCCCATTTTATAAAACAAATGCTGCACAGGCATATTACGTGGATCGGTAAGAATTTGATGCACTCTTTTAACTTTGGAATGGTCTAAAACCCACTCGCTGCGCTTGTGGGTTTAAACCATTCCAAAGTTAAACTCGTGCATTCAATTATTACCGATCCACTCATGCCTGTGCATCATTTGTATATTATCTATTTATCTCGGTCTCTTTCAATACATACAGACTAATACATTGTTTTGTTTTATTATTTTTTTACTATAATCAAACGTTAGAATAACTGTCATTATATACGTTCAATTTCAAATAAGTATTTTCAAAACAATAAATTTACTAACATATCTCAAGATTCTACATTTGTTTAATTCTTTTCAATCATATAATTCCAATGTTACAATAAAACAATACTTGTCCATTTGATATGTTGTAACCGATTTCTTCATTATTATTATATTATTATTATTTTAAAAAGTACCCCTGGTGAGCCTTCCCAAGTTGCTTGGCAGGAAAAAAAGAAATCTTGAATTCCTATGACCAGTAGGTCTTTCCCACAGACTTGGGGAAACCACCAGGGAAGCCTTACATAAATATTTCAATATTTCAATGTGGAATTTGATTCGTCCAACACAATGAAAACTTTTCTCGGGTTCACAAAAATCACAATTCATAACAATTAATCAATGCATAATAATAAAAACAAACATCTGAACATCAATATTTAAAAGCATTATTAACATATCTACATAGTAGAACACCATTATAAAATATAAACATTAACCATTAAGAAAGGGCAAGTGAGTGGAGAGCGAGATGCGGAAAACAAGAATAGGGAAAGGCAAAAGGCAAAAGGAGAGAAAATGAGAAAGATAATATATGGGAAAAGTAGAAAGGCAATAGAAGAGAGGGATATTAATAATAATCATAATTATAATAATAATACGAACATTTGTATAGCGCAGCTACTATAGATATATACTCTACTGCGCTTATAAAAAGCTCCTTTAAAGTGAACAAAAACAAACAAAACCAGAACGTACAGACAAACAATCTTATGGAAAGGCCTGCTTACACAAATGAGATTTTAACGTAGACTTAAATGTATCAACAGTTTCAATTTTCCTCAAATAAAATGGTAAGCTGTTTCACAGCTTCGGGGCGATACAAACAAATGCACGATCTCCCAAAGTTATATTTGTTTTGGCAGAAAATTTGGGTAACTCCAAGAGTAGTGTATCACGCGAGCGTCTCAAATTATACAAATGAGAATGTGATTGCAATCAATTATATACATTGAGACCTAAGAGTTACATGTATAATACACTCCCTATGAACGTTTGAAATCTGTTATTTATGGCAAGAATATGCAGAAAGATCAGAAGCAAACTACTAATCAAGGCAATGTAATACAATGTCTAAGTGTATTGCATCAACACATATATTGCAAGTCCTATCAATTAATTGTACTATAGTAATTTCACCAATAAACATTTCATAATTTTGTATAATATTAACTGATATACCATATATAATCAAACCTATTATCATTAGTTATTATTAGTACCGTAAAACTCCGTGTATAAGACGCACTTTTTTTTGGGGGGGACACCCTGTAGTCATGTTGAATGTGTATACACATGGTTTAGGGCATGACAAGAGCTTGCTGTAAGTTGTAGCATTCAGCAAGATATACCTTTTTCTCACACAAAAAATATTGGTTACAGATGTAAAAATTGCAAGTTTATTGAGCAGTAATACTGGTGCTAATGAATATTCATACATTCGTGAGCAGCAGTACTAATTAAATATGCAATTTTCTAACCAGTGGTTATAAATTTTGCTCATAATTTAAAAATAGTTGTTAGTAATATTTAGAAAATTGCATTATATTTAGTGAGTATTGGTGCTCATGAATATTCATGTATATGAATATGAATATTTATGAGCACCAGAGTTACTGCTCAATAAATGTGCAATTTGTGTACTAACCACTATTTTTATGTGAGAAAATGATGTTGATGAATGCTACATTCAACATTAAGCTATTGGCATGCCCTAGACCAGTGGTATAAGCATTCCAAAAGCACTTCAGGGTCTTAAAAAAAATACAGGGTGTCCCCCCCCCCCCCCCCCCCAAAAAAAAAAAAAAAAAGAAGATTTTTTTTTTTTTTTTTTTTTTTTTTTTGCTGTGAAAGTTGGGGGTGCGTTTTATACACGGGTGCGTCTAATACACGGAGTTTACATTCTACAGTGTGGGTGACTAATTTAAGAAATCAAAAACACACACTCCATGATAATATTATATATCTTTTATCTTATGAATTACCTGTTTACCAAAAAATGTATTAATTATCCAAAATAGTAATTCAAACATGTAATTATTTTTCTAAAAAATGCTTCTCCTGAGAAGTAACATGCATACCATCAATACCATCAGTGAGCAATAATGTATTCCAGAGGTGAGATTTGCATTGTCACAATGTACAGTAATAATATTCTTAAAATACAAAAATTGTAAAATAATAAAGGGTATTGTTATCACTCGCATGTGTAATTACCAACTTAAACTAACTTATTTATCACATACTTGTAAGTGTCAAAATAATTATATCATTAAAATGAGTATATAACATAACAAGTATAACATTTGTTTATGTATATAACAAAATAAGTGGTATATTAAATGTCAAATTCAGAACTCAGTGTAATACAATAAAATCTAAATTATCAATCTTAAAGATATTTCATGCAAAAGAATATATACAGCATATTTATTTAGCGAGACCAAAACATCATCAAAACATCGAGGGTATTATTATGAATCGCATGTTTAATTAACTACAATACTCACACTAATTCAAACAAGGTAATTGTATTATTAAAATGTACACAAGAGAGAGCTTAGTATTTGAAACCTTATATGACAGTATGATTTTTTTAAAAGGGGTATTAAATTTAAAACTTAAAAATAATATTGTAATACAATAACGAAAATCCTTACTTCTATTATCACAATTATCGATATCAAATTTATTTCATACAAACTAATAAATATTAAAACATACTTATCTAATTCAATAATCATATATGTCATGCACTTATGACAATTATAAGGTTCAACCCAATCAGTACAATCATCAATAACGTGAGTAATATAACAAGTAGGTGTACATCAAACCATCCGAATTAAAGCATTTCGATTTTAGGATATTTACTGAAGGACCGGCATATCTTAATATAAAAAAAACGTCAATTTGTTTCGTTGCATTCAATAAGTATTGCTCATTATTTATACAACATTGTTGTGTCGTCAGCAATTTGACTAGTTTTGAACTTCAACGGTTTCATTATTTTCAATAACTAAACTGGGTTCCAAAAGAAACTTATCACTTCTTCAGAGCGACGCTCACTAAAATCCATAACATCAAATTGAATCATATTTAGACACAGATAAGCTATCATTCTCCTTATGAAGCATATCTGAACAATTGAAAGGTTGCTTTTGCCAAAAAAGAGAAAAATGCGATGGAATCGCTACAGGTCACTTTACAAAAATCACAGAAACTGCTCGCTGCGAACCTCCACGAAAGGCGGTCTATTCAGAACTTTCAATAGCTATTCATTCAACATCAAAGGCGGGTTATGTAACCACCAGGCTGACTATTGTCTGTACCGAGCTCCGTGCCCGGAAGGCGAGCAGTTTCTGTGATTTTTGAAAAATTACCTCTTGCGATTTCACCTTATTTATTCTTTGTTGACTAAATCAAACATAATTTTGTTTAGATGTGCATGCTGAGGAATATTATAGCTAATCTATGCCCAATTATGATTCATTTTTATGCTTTAGATTTTAATGTGTGTCGCTCTGAAGAAGTGATAAGTTTCTTTTGGAACCCAGTTTAGTTCACTACATCATTGCCGTTTCAAATCAATTGCTCACACTTCAATACAAAAACAAATACAGTCAAACCTGTGTAAAGTGGCCACACAAGGAAAACAAGAATAGTGACCTCTATAGACAGGTTCTATCAAAACCGTTTTTCTCTGCAGGGGAACACTTTTGGTGGCCACTATAGGCAGGTTGGCTGCTATAGACAGGTGGCCACTCAGACAGGTTTGACTGTACAATAAAGCAAAGAATTAACACCTTTGCTGGGCTTTATCCTTTAAAGAAAAAAATAATGAATGCCAATTGTTATTCATTGTACAAAGTTTGGGCGTAGTATTATGTATCTAAGATACTGCTTCCCAAAATGTTTTTTTTTTTCTAATTATTTTATAAAGAACTTCTCTATTAACTTTTAAGAAAAGGTCTTGGATAAATTATCAAAGTATTTGGTTCTCCAATTAGTCAAAATATTGTTGCTATCTATTTGTAATGAAGGATCTGTTTCTTCCTTGTGTCCAGTTGATCCTTCAGTTGTCCTTCTTTTAATGAATTATTAAAAACTTCAAACATTATAAATTGAATGTGATTCCAAAACATGTGTAAAACACATTCCAGCTGGACCTAGGCTTTTTAAAAACTGAGAATATTTTACTTCCTCTGTATGTACATTCCCCCAATAGTTGATTTATTATCACACATTTAATTTTGTTTATAAAATTATATAATTTTCAAAGTCTGTATATATATATATAAACATGTATCGATATTTTCATGTACTGAATATAACTGACAAAAATAATTTACTTAAGATGAAGAACTTCTACAGGGATCCTATAATTATGGACTGTATGGCTGTCATATATTCATTAACAAATATACATTTTTATTGGTAATTTCTTTTTTCTAAACCCAGAACATATTATTTAGTATTACGTTCACCTTCTTCACACCATTTTTTATTCTTCTATATAATAAATCCCCATCGAACTTTATTTTCATAAAATTATTTTGATTATTTTCTAACAGGTTCAATATCCCGTACTTGTTGACTTGTAAGTTTGTTGGTAATTTATACCAATTATCATATCATTCCTGTAAACAAATAACTTAATTTTGTTAATGCATCTTACTTTCTTAGCCGAAAAGTGCATGAACATGTGTCAGCATATTCATCAAATAAAGGTTCTAACAATCTTTTATATAGTGGTTGTCTTTATTACTACAATTACGTTTTCATTTGTCTTTCAGAACAATACAAATTTTAATTTACTCCTGATCCTGTAATACAGACTTAATCAATAATGTGGAGTGGTGTGGCAAGATCGGTAGAGCGCGTGTTTCTGATCGTGAGACCCCAAGTTCGAACCCTGCCCACTGCCTTTGTCCTTCAGCAAGGCATTTAATCCACATTGCTGCTCTCTACCCAGGTGTATAAATGGATACCTGGTCTGGTGAAAATTAGCTTGGTGCACCTATAGGGTTGCCCGCTAGTATGCTCCCCGGGGAGTTGAGAATGTGTACAATATCATTGTGCGGGTCTGAACTGTACCAAATGACCAGGGATAATAATAAGCGCTTTGAGCACCTTATATATTAGGTGAATATTGCGCAATACAAATATCCTATATTATTATTATTATTAATAAACCTTTACCATTCTTGATTTTGTTATCATCTTGTGCATTTATTGTCTACTTTCTTTCCTCGACAGACACGTAGGTCGTTTTCTTTCATTTATTTGAGGGAGGGAATAGCGATGGAGAGGGCAAGGGGAGATGAGGTGGAAGTGCATGAAGCGGAGGAGACGGAGAGGGAGGTGAAAGCGGTGGAGGAGTCGAGGGAAGGCGAGGGGGAAGTGCATGAAGCAGAGGAGACGGAGGGGGAGGAGGGAGATTCTGAGGGGGCAAAGGGAGATGAGGAGGAAGTGCATGAGGCGGAGGAGCCGAACATGGAGGAGGGAGATTTGGAGGGGGCAAAGGTAGATGAGGAGGAAGTGCATGAAGCGGAGGAGACGGAGAGGGAGGGGGGAGATTTGGAGGGGGCAAATAGAGATGAGGAGGAAGTGCATGAGGCGGAGGAGCCGAACATGGAGGGGGAGATTTGGAGGGGGCAAAGGGAGATGAGGAGGAAGTGCATGAGGCGGAGGGGCCGAACATGGAGGAGGGAGATTTGGTGGGGGCAAAGGGAGATGATGAGGAAGTGCATGAGGCGGAGGAGCCGAACATGGAGGAGGGGGCAAAGGGAGATGAGGAGGAAGTGCATGAGGCGGAGGTGCCGAACATGGAGGAGGGAGATTTGGAGGGGGCAAAGGGAGATGAGGAGGAATTGCTTGAGGCGGAGGTGCCGAACATGGAGGAGGGAGATTTGGAGGGGGCAAAGGGAGATGAGGAGGGAGTGCATGAGGCGTAGGAGCCGAACATGGAGGAGGGAGATTTGGAGGCGGCAAAGGGAGACGAGGAGGAAGTGCATGCGGAGGGGCCGAACATGGAGGAGAGAGATTTGGAGGGGGCAAAGGGAGATGAGGAGGAAGTGCATGAGGCGGAGGAGCCGAACATTGAGGGGGGAGATTTGGAGGGGGCAAAGGGAGATGAGGAGGAAGTGCATGAAGCGGAGGAACCGAACATGGAGGAGGGAGATGAAGCGGAGGAGACGGAGAGGGAGGTGGGAGATTTGGAGAAGGAAAAGGTGGAGGAGACGGAGTGAGATGAGGAGGAAGAAGAAGCAGAGGAGGTGGAGAGGGAGGAGCCTTTGGAGAAGAAAAATGTGGAGGAGACGGAGGGAGACGAGGAGGAAGAAGAAACGGAGGAGATGGAGAGGGAGGAGCCTTTGGAGAAGAAAAACTTGGAAGAGATGGAGGGAGATGAGACCTTGGGGAAGGAAATGGTGGAAGAGACAAAGGGAGAGGAAGAGGAACCAGAAGAAGCAAAAGAGAAGGAAGCGGGGGAAGGGAAGGAAAAGTGGGAGGAGGAAGTTGATGGGATGTTGGAGGAGATGGCCGAGGTGCCGAATGAGAATAATTTCCCATCATCGCGCTCTGATGACCATATTGTAGGGGCGCCATCTGCGAATGTTGGGTCGTCAGGCTGGTTCGCAAAACTTGGTTGATCTGCAATGGTAATAGCAGTAGGCAAACATAACACATCGTAACTTTTATCCCACAATCAACATACAAAATTAACACATTCAAAGTAAACTCAAACTGCGACATTACAGCCAAACAGACTTAACTGCTCGAAAGCTTGGTCATTTTTAAAAACAATAAATAATTTTCTAAATTGTACTGTACTTATGATGTAATGAAGAACCCAAGTATAATCGTTATACAGGTATCATCTTAATGGAATATTGTTGTTAGTTAGTCTGAAATATTGTAAATGCCTTTGTGCAATTGAAATAGCACACAACTAACTAATGGGCCTTTTTTTGGAACAGTTAGTCAAATAACGAGGTGGTATATCGTTTCTCGAAGCGATACATTAGCTAAGGGAAATGTCCTATACCACCAAAGTATCTAATATACATTGTAATTTGAAGTTGTCCTCACATCCCAAGGGCACACATTTTGACTTTTAGACTGACTTTTGTAATTTTTCACAGAGAATAAAATTTTTAAAAGGTTTTTCATTTAAAACGCATAAAACAAATCTGAGAAGGCCGCCCAAAAGTGTCCCCCAACGTTGTCTGCATTACACAAGCATTTCGTGTGACGTCATTTGTCCATGTCCCTGCAATCACGATTTTTTTAAAAGGCGGGACTTAGCAAATCACGGAAAGTTGTTAAACTAGTGTGCAAACGCGTCATTTATGTTATTGTACTTAGTTTGAAAACGAACTCAGACTGGAATATTGATTAAAGATGATTTTTAAATGTAATAAAAATGTAATTCATTTGGATGCAGAGCACATTGGTTATGCTGGTCAGGTGTTTTATATCACTCAGCCATTATTTTTAGGTATTGGAGCAAATATTGCCCAAGTCAGTCTCAAGTCAGGATTTCTGACCAGATTGGTTTATGTCTGATAGCTTGGGTAGAGGGTTGTATGTACACTACAGCCCCCCCCCCCCCCCACTTTTTTGGCTTAAAAAAAAAACACATAAGCACATAATTATAATAACAACCTAAATGTGGTCAGCCTCCCCCCCCCCCCCCCCCCCCCCCCCCCCCACTTTCAAAACCTTTCCGCGGCCCCTGCACTACTACATAATCACTGAGTCCAGACACATGGCATTCAGTAAGATTTATTGAAAACAACGTGGTGTTCCCCAAAATCCGGTACATGGATCAAGTTTAAAATGACGGCCATCTTGGATTTTGACGACTATTTAGGTCACTGTACGACTTGACCCCTAAAAAGTTTACTAAATGTTTTAAACATGTTTTTCCGGCTTCAAGAAATAAATGGTATACATACTATGTCACAAAAATGCACTTCAGGAAAACATTACCCTCAGCTATTCCTTCCTGCAACGGTCATTTCTACCTCGTTATAAGATGTACTAGTTCAAAGGGCCCATTATTTAGTGTTGTATATTGCTAACTTAATATGCTACAACAAAAGTGTCACGTGAGAAAATAATTTCAATTATGTCGAAGTGTTTGATAAATCAAATCCAGGACATCTTAAAGGGGAATTCAACCCCGAAAGTTGTCTGTTTGCTGTGAAAATGGGTGAATAAGAACAATCATGCGCGATTATATGAGCTAAAACGGGACAGCAACAAAAAAGTTATTTGAACTTTGTTCCATTTATGTGTGACATTAGCTGTCGATTGTGACGACATTTAGGAGCTGCTGCCATTAAGTTTTGTACATGAAAATTGTAAAAAAATAAATTGTTCGTCATGACAAAGATATGTCTTGAGCTTAACCTGTTTTCTTCGAGTTGTTGGAATCCCTATAGACTTTTACTTTTACACACCCGGTTCCTGTAGCCAAGGGGTTAAAGGACAATATAGCCCGGGCAAACCATTCTTTGCATATTAGTAAATAGAAGAAATAATCCCTTAAAGTATGAGCACAATCGATCAAGAAATAAGAAAACTATGGCTCTTTGGGGATATCAAGTCTCATGTAGTCCCCCTTTTATTAGTGGAAACAAAAGTTTGCTTGGATTCATTGTTCTTAAAACATTCCAAAATCTTTGGCCCATCAATATTCCTTTACAAATTGGTGAAGACAAGCAGAATATTTTGTTTTTGTTGCAAGTAAGATGAGACAATGATGCAATTGGCGGTAATTTCGAAATGTTCGCTTTTTTCCGTATATGATGTTCAGATGTGCATAACTCTCGAGCTTCATGTCTGATTTTTATCAAAAGTTTCACCAATTATTCAACAAATAATATTTAAATAACTAAATCTGGCCTAGAATTCCCCTCTAACAAAATATAAGCCATTGAGCAAAATTAATGAAACTATAAATGGTAATGAAAGAAACTCACCGATTAATACAGACGGAGATCCTCCATGGTCTCTTGCTAGGCTGGCGATGTTTGAATGTTTTAGATGGTGGCCAGTGAACCCTATTTTCATGTACAGACTGTGCGATGGGGTCGGGAACTTTTCAAAGTAGAGCGCCCTCACCATCTTCAGGTTACTCTCCGCATCACCCGTGTCTGGAACGTCGTGCGACATGCTTCTCGCCAACTCTTCCGACCAGTCCTTGTAGAACTCTATCACGTCCTTGTCTGTACCGGTGGTCATCTTGCTTTTGGCCAGCATGCGGTGCTGCATCACTTTAGTCGTGTATTCTCTCTCGGTCTGCAAGAGTTTGTCCATGCGACCCCTGAAGGAGTCTTTCGACTTGTTGACATTCCTGAGGAGTCTGTCCCTGGACTGGTTGAGTAGTTCAAGGCGTATGTTGTACTCCTGCAAGATATCTCTCTCGACCAGGTTCAGGGTCTGCAACCCCACTTGCATGATGTGCCCTGTAGTGACCAAGTAAGAAAAATGCTGAGCGGACCAGAAGTCTGCCTTCTCAAGCAAATCCCAGACCCTCTCTTTGGTTATGTCGACCATCTCCTTGACCTTCTTTGGTCGTGCCCCGTGGTCGAAATGGTCAGAAATTGCACAATGGCTGCACACCAAAACCGAGCAGTTCTCGCAATAGTAGTCTTGCCCGTTCCCTGGATGAATCGTGCACGTCTGCACCTCGGGATCTCCTTTTTTCTTGCTGTTGGCCAGAACCTGGATAATTTTGTTCGCGGTCCAGTTTTCTTTCAGATCGCTGCTAGACCCAATATTCTGTTGGCACAAGGGACAATTGATTCGTCGTGAACTTCCACCTGCAGACTTCTCGCACTTCGAACCTATCACCGGACTAATACATGTTTTACAATACGAATGCCCACACGCAAGCATTCTCGCGTCTTTTAGAGTACCATGGCAAATTTGGCATTTTAGTTGTTCCTCTACCAAGGATTTTTTAATTGTCTCGGCCATCCTTTCTGTCGTATTTTTGTAATGCTGCAAGTACTGGATATTTTCAATTCAAGAATCGAACAAGATGAATGCTGAAATCAGTATTCTTTTGACTGAAAATCCTTCTACCTCTACTAGCACAAATTGAATGGGTACAGTACAAAAGCGAAGTGACTACAATTTACATGCTATGATATTAAATTCATAGTCCAAGTCCAAGCTGATATACCAAACTTCCCAAACTGGGGATTCCCCATAAACAATGGGCTATATAAACCCTATGATTGCCAAATCAAACTGCAAAATACAAGTTTGCATGGACAACAATTATAATTAAATGAATTTATATTTTTGTTAGATAGAGTTGATGATGAGAAAGCAGTGTGTGCATTAATTAAGATCGATGATGATCATTGTCGAATTATTCACGATAAAGTGAACAATTTTAAAGCAGATATAATTTATACCGTAAACTATTAGTGACTATAGTATACTATTTACATGTAAAGTTTAAGGAACACGGGCCATAATTGAAAAGCCCCAGCCCCCATGGAGTATTGAAAACGAGGGTATTCGGGCAAAAAGCGCGACCTGGTCCCATGTGTTCCATGTCTGGTTTTCCTCGGGCTACACCACCGAATATCGTTTCGCAATATCCTGTTCGGATGTATTATGCGTGTTGGCAGTGTTGGGAGAAATGCATCCAGGGACGTGCAGGTATAGTCAAAAGAGTTAAAAATGCATTGCATTATTAATGTATAAATGTTCTAATGTGTTATGTGTACATATATAAATGTAGTGTAGGTAAGACATACTTTGCTATAATGTTCAATTTAATTCTGATGTGAATTATGGATTCTGTTGTATTCGTTGTCAAAATATGAATATCAAATTTGTATAATGTAATAATGGACAATAAAATGGATTCATTTAATTTATTGTTTGATGACTACAGCATTTGTGTAATTGCTTATTAGACCCAGGCCCCTTTGCAGAAAAAAGTGCAATAAGTTGTAAAGTTGACAAAATTTACAAGTCAGATCATGTGACTATATAACTGCACAATTCCAACTGGTTGAAATGCACACTCCTGTTCCTTGAATAACTTCATAGACAGTCTGTGTATTATGCAAGAATTGTACATTTCAGTAATTCCGTGCAATAGATTGCGCAATACACAACCGGGATATTTCATTGTCACGAATCCATTTGCATCATTACAACTGAACTGCATAAAAGTGTCATATTATTTGAACCAGATTCTCATCAATCCAGTGCAGTGAACTAGACTTCGTGATAAAATAATGGCCGACAAAATTGATAAATCTTTGGTGCAGGAGCATCTGAAATGTCCTGTTTGTCATGGAATATTGGAAGACGCGAGATTGCTCGAGTGCGGGCATTCGTATTGCAAAACGTGCATCGGTGCTGTGATAGAATCGAAACAAAGACGGCTAGGTGGAGGTCTACTGCAAATGGAGTGTCCATTATGTCGACAGAATGTCTCAATTCAAGGTGGGTCTAGCAGCGCTCTGAAGAAAAACTGGATCGTGAACAACATTCTTCAGGTAATGGCCACTAGTGGTAAGGATGAAGAGCAGACCTGCAAGATTCATCCAGGGAACGAGGAAGACTACTACTGCGAGAACTGTGAGATTGTTGTGTGCAGCCACTGCGTCATTTCTGACCATTTCGACCACGGGACGCGACCGAAGAAGATCAAGGAGATGGTCGACATTATCAAAGAACGGGTCCAGGGCTTGTTTGAGAAGGCCGACATCTGGTCCGCTCAACATGTCGTTTACGAGGACGCTATTGCTGACATCAAACAGGTCGGGTCGCAGGCCATGGACATGGTAGAGAGAGACATATTGCAGGAGTACGACGCACGATTCGGACAACTCAACCAGTCCAGGGAAAGACTCCTCGGCCATGTCACCAAGTCTAAACAGTTCTTCTGCGATCGCATGGACGAGCTCTTGCAGACCGAGAGAGAATGCTCATCTAACGCGAAGCAGTGCCACATGCTGGCCAATGCCACGATAAACACCGGGACAGCGACGGATGTAGTCAGGTTCTTCAAGGACTGGTCCGAAGAGTTGGAGAAAATCATGTCGCACGACGTTCCAGACATGGGTGATGCGGAGAGTGACCTGAAGATGGTGAGGGCGCTCTATTTCGAGAAATCACCTATTCCATTGGACAGCCTGTATAGGGACATCGGGTTTGTTGGCAATCATCTAGAATCAGATGACGTGCAAATATTGTCAGCGAGTGATGTTGGAGGAGAAGTTATGCAAGATATGCTAGAAAGCAAAGATATTGCTCACGGTTACCAAGATATGTGAGAAAACAAAGACGCTTATCAAGATGTTCAGTTTACATGCAACCAACTTTAACAAATCAAGCAAGAAGAAAATAAAATGGGATAGATTATGTAGTAAATAACATGCAATCATCAAAAGAAGATACATTGTATAATTTTTGTAAAAATATTATGCATTTTCAAAATGAAAACGACTGCGATGGTTGTGACGTAACGTTTGAATAAAACCATTCAATTTGTCACATGAATGATGAAAGCTTATATCATTTACTACGATTTACACAAATTATGTCAATTACCTTGTACATTTAAATTTGCATCTCCGTCATAATTATGTGTTCATTGTGATATTGACGTTGTAATATATGAGATTGAAATTAGACTTTAGAATGCGTTATAGACTGTCAAAATGGTTGTCACTGCGAAAATCGATTTTCCATGTGAGGTGGGAGGGAAGGGTATGGAGGGGTGAATATAGAGGTAAGGTATCTTAAAATGTGGTAGAGTGTCCTTAGTCTTTTCCCTTAATTCACCTTATAGCCTATACGTCACTGGATATGGACATTCAGAAATTAACAGACAAATGAATGAGTCCCCCCTAATAAGTACTGATGCATCCATTATTATCACAGAACCACTAAAATCCAAAGCATGGACTTACTAAATGGCGTCATGTTTAATGATGGGATGACTTTTGCATGGGGACAGTGATATATCATTTTGAAGGCAAACAACGCAGAGCATGTTGCTCCCTATATCTGGCACTATGGGTATGTGCCGCCCTCAAGACCCCCCTTTTCAACTCAATTTTTCGTACCGGAAACCCCCAAATCCTAAATATTAGTCGTTCCGCCGTTCCGCAGACCCCCAATTCCTAAATCAGCCGTTCTGGCCGTTCCGCTGGTCGTCGCCCCCCCCCCCCCCCTGCTGGGAGCAGACGCCGGGTATACATGTACCTACCAACAAATTGGTGAAGTGCCCCCCCCCCCCCCCGGGCATGTTGCTATCTAGTGGCCGATGAAGTTCGGTTTCCCTGTTTTGACTCGTACTCTATACACAATCATACTGTACAATGCTCATGTTTTAATGTGTAATGTTTTGATATGTGATTGTAATGTAATCGATAGCCGGTAGACGTATTACTTCGTTTAAATGTTAATTTTAATGTTGATATGAAAAATATGTGGATGCTGATGTACATTTATACTTTATCTATTTGTTTGGATCTGTAATATAATGTCGGTTTTACTTATGCTATATGTTTTCTTTTAAAACTGTGTACAAGGTTAGTGTAATGATTTAGGAAATGTCACTTTACATTTTCGCTCATTTCTCGGTCATATGAAATTTATTTACCATGGAATTCAGTTTCACACATTACTCATTGGTCATATCAGATCACATAAATACAAATTGCATCAACCCATCGGCATCGACAGTTTTTGCACATGTCATCAAAGTTACTAGATTGCAACATTTTAAGTACGAGTGGTTCCAAAGATGTGGACAATGGACTGTCTTTAGTTACAAGGTTTTTTTTTCCCTCAGAATAATATCTACTTCATGTGCATTTTAACAATATATAACAGTGATTTTCGTTTATCTGTCACAGACATTATAAATGACAGTTGAATAAACACATGGCGGTTCATGTTATTGAATATGTACAGTACATTTGTATAGACATCTATGTTAAACGTATATTAATACAGAAAACAAGAAAAAAGTACACTTTTGGTTCCTCTATATTTCTTGTCCATATCATTTACGTCATTTCTATATGAGTATTCACCCTACACTTCCATCAACAATTAACAGGCCCGTGGCCGGGGGGGGGGGGGGGGGTGTTGGGTGCGTACGCCCCCCCCCCCCCCCCCGCCCCTAAACCCGTGGTCTTGGTCTCGGCCTCGGAATTGTTTGGCGACTGACACCCTGTCCCCCCCCCCCCCCCCCCCCCCCCAACCCGCTTACACGACTCAACTAGTGGTCTCGGTCTCGGCCACGATCAGTCTTGGTCCCGATTTTGAAATTACGCACCTCCCCCCCCCCCCTTGGAAAATCATAGCTACGGGCCTGAATTAATAATAGTAATACAAACATAATGGTGGCTTCTTATATAGCACACGTTCTGTTGACGCGCGCGGTGCATCATTATCATGACCCTGGTCATCGGATGCACACTTCAACCACTCCACACTCCACACACAAAGAGGATATTTTCCACTCCCTGATGGGGAGCATTCCAGCCAGGCGCCTTGTATGTGCACACAACGCGAAGGAACTACTAACCATCCTTCCGGGTACCTAATATACACCTGGGTCAACAGCAGCAAAACTGTAGCTTTGGCTGTTTCGAACACTTTTTACAATCAGGAAATTTGTACCTTTGTTTATTGAAAAAAAATCATACAAATCATAACTACCTCGTTTAAACATCACAAATATAACAGAAGTAACAAAGTTTACAAATTCACAGAATAAACACGTCCATTTAAAAATACTGTCTTCAAAGAAAAGTTATAACTTCTACATTTTCTACATTTTACAAATCTGTAATAGTTTTCTTTAAATTTTCTTCCAACTTTGTTCTTGGCAGAATCGCTTCTCCACTTTGAAAATGTGTTTAATCTTTAAACACAACTAATGTTATTTTGTAACAAATAGTTCGGAAAATGTCCTATCATAAAATAAGTCATACTCATTTCTACTCAGTGGCGGATCTACGGGGGGGGGGGGGAGTTTAGGGGGTTTAAACCCCCCCCCCCCCTTCTTGGGCTGCCAAGTGAAAATATGATGTGGATAACATCACTTACGGGGGGGGGGGGGTTCAAAATAGAAAGAAGAAAAAATCGCCGCTTCGCGGCTCGTGGACGAAGCGCCGCATCGTCATTGGGTCAAACCCCCCTCTTAGCAAAAAGACATCACTTACGGGGGTTCAAAATAGCAAAAAAAAATCGCCGCATCGTCATTGGGTCAAACCCCCCCCCCCCCCCCCCTTAGCAAAAAGCTAGATCCGCCCCTGCTACTTAATTACATTTAAAACATACTGCTGAATTTGAAACATTCATAAGGCAAAAACATTACAATGTGTGAATCATTTTAAAATGTAATTTTGCTTACCGACGTTCTGCAATGTCTTTTACCTTTCTTTCCAAATTTCAGACCAATTATGTTTTGTTTTGCTTACAAAACAAAAAAAAAAAAAAATGTTTTTATTTAAGACTATAATTATGGGGTAGAAATAATTAAGACTTAATAAAGCTTATTACTTTTCTGACTAGTTGGTACTCTTAAAACATGTATTTGATTTTCCTTACATAAAACCTACCATCAAGTTTTACAAATTTGTACTCTTTCACCTGTTAATACATTTTCCCTTCGATTGGTATACAACTCCATATCAATTTAGATTCACATCAAAATTACATTTCACTTTGAGCTTACAGCTTTAATTAATGTTATATCCAACATGCCCTTTTCATTTAGAATGTCCGTACTAACAGTAATGTTGGAGAAAACCCTATTTTTTAATACAAACATAATTTGTATGCGTAGTTCTATTTCTACGTCTTGTCTTATTTCATTAACAGTGTTGCATGCAATATACATTTTACTACACATTGTCCAAGCCATCATACATTGTCGATAAAATGTTTATTATACAAATAGTGCATGGTTTGGAGTTGAATATACCAGAATAGACAACGATACATTTTTAATTTCTCGAGAGCGATTATATTGCATCGAGGCCGCAGGCCGAGTGCAATATAATCGCACGAGAGAAATTAAAAATGTAGAGGTGCCTATTATGGAATATTTAACGACAGGAATCATGTAAAGATGCATGATGACACTCAGGAGCTGATATAGATTTCCAAGACCACGTCATGACAAGTGACATGAAGTTACTCATAATGAAGAAGAATGATGGGTACTCACCAAACTAGTAGGCCTATGCCGAATCAGCCAATCATTGAAATTTGTCCTCAAATGTATTATCACTGACACGGTCCTCTTGAAAACACTTTATAAATGTATTTTAAAATGTACTAAAAAAGGCCTAGTCTTATTGCAACTTGTTTGTATCACCCGCGCGCGAGAAAAGGTTGAACAAATTTGCTATCGGTAGTTTCGTATCGGTTACAATCAAATAAAAAAGGCCCACTGATATTAATACAAAAATGCGAAACACGATATATCGTTTAATTCAACACCCAGAATATATCGTTATATCGATAGTAAGACAATTATCGTATCGCCATTGTTTTGGTATCGTTTGGGTGGTCTATGGGAAGTTTGTACGTCACTGTAAAGTTATAGTACTATATTATGCACTATAACTTTACCATTTACTATACCGGATTAAGTATCGGTAATCAACCAATAGGAACGCTCAATTTCCCTTAATTATGACGTCATCATCTTATATAATTGTTTAATTTCCTTCGATCGCTCTGTTTATCACAAGTACTGTTCGACACAATACATTTTGGACCGAGGTTATCCAAAAATTAGAGAGTATCCCCCAAGAAACAAATGATCTCAACAACATTCATATCCATATACAGACTTCAATGCATAACCATGAAATATAACTTCTTACCCATTGTATGTCTCTTCCAATCCATATAATCTAATGAATTGCTTTTTAAATATTATTTTACCATAATGAAACGTTGAAATATCTGTCATTATATAAATTATGTTGAATTTCAAATAACAAGTGTTTTCAAAACAATAACTCTTTCAACATATCTCAAGATTCTACATGTCCATTCAGACATTTATTTTTTGTTACTTTTCAATCCATGTTCTTTCGTAAGCTATATTCATATCATTGCTCAAGACAACTCCAAATTGTACAATAAAAATACTTGACCATTCAATATGTTGGAACAGATTTCTTCAAAACATCCGAATTAAATTCGATTTAATGATATTTAAAAATAAGACCAGTAAATTTACTAAAACATAAATAATTCCTGTAAAATAACTTTCTAAGCCGAAAAGTGCATGGACAAAATGACTTCGCATATTCTTCTTATAAAGGTCCCAACAATCTCTGATATCGTCTTCCTTATTACAATTAAGATTTAATTTGTTTGCAAACTGATATCAGACCAATAACATTGTTCTTACACTTCTGATCCTGTAATAAAGGCTTAATCAATTTCAATAAACCTTTACCATGTTTTATCTTGTTATCTTAATGTACATTTCTTGTCTAGTTTGTTTCCCTGACAGGCACTTAAGTCATTTCCTTTAATCTTGTTTGAGGGAGGGAAAAGTGGTCGAGGAGGAGAGGGAAGACAAGGAGGAAGTGCATGAAGCGGAGGAGACGGAGGGGGAGAAAGAGAAGAGAGGTGAGGAGAAAGTGCATGACACGGAGGGGGCGGAGAGGGAGGAGGTCGCGGTTTAGGAGGAAAGGGAAGACGAGGAGGAAGTGCAGGAAGCGGAGGAGATGGAGGGGGAGAAAGAGAAGAGAGGTGAGGAGAAAGTGCATGCAGTGGAGGGGGCGGAGAGAGAGGAGGTCGCGGTGGAGGGGGGAAGGGGAGACAAGGAGGGAGTGCATGAGGTGGAGGTGAAAGAGGGGGGGGGAAAGAGGAAGAAGAAGAAATGGAGGAGATGGGACGGGAGGAGCCTTTGGGGAAGGCGAAGGTGGAAGAGACGGAGGGAGAGGAGCCTTTGGGGAAGGAGATGGTGGAAGAGACGAAGGGAGAGGAAGAGGAAGAAGAAGTAATGGAGGAGATGGGACGGGAGGAGCCTTTGGGGAAGACGAAGGTGGAAGAGACGGAGGGAGAGGAGCCTTTGGGGAAGGAGATGGTGGAAGAGACGAAGGGAGAGGAAGAGGAAGAAGAAGTAATGGAGGTGATGGGGCGAGAGGAGACCTTGGGAAAAGAAGCAGTGAAGGAGAAGAAGGGAGAGGAAGAGGACGTAGAAGAAGCAACAGAGATGGAAGGGGGGGAGGAGAAGCGGGAGGACGAAGTTGATGGGATGTTGGAGGAGAGGGCCGAGGTGCCGAATGAGAATAATCTTCCGTCAAGGCGTTCTGATGACCATGTTGAAGGGGCGCACTCTGTGGATGCTGTTCCGTCAGGCTGGTTCTCAAATGTTGGTTGATCTGCAATAATAATAGTAGTTTATTAAACATCTCCCATCGTAATTTGAACCCCATAATCAACATAAGAAAATATTCAAAGTTAACCCAAACTGCGACATTACATCCAAACTAAATGAACTGCTCGATAGCTGGATAATTTTTATTAAGGCCGTTACATTTTGTTTTGTATTGTACTGTATTAGTGGTGTAAATAAGATGTTGCCATGGTTACAGGTAGCATTGTAATATGGATACAGTTATTAGTAAGCCTGACATGTGTAAATGCCTTTGTGCAATTTGAAATAGCACTAAACTAACTAACGGGCTTTCTGGAACAGTAAGTCTACTAACGAGGTGGTATATCGTTGCCGGAAGCGATAGCTGAAAGAAATGTTAATTCCTATACCACCAAAGTATCTATTATTTTCATTTGAGGTTGTCAAAAGGGCGCAAACTTAAGACTGAGTTTTGTAATTGTTCACAGAGAATCCAAAAATGTAAGAGTTTTTCATTTAAAACGCATTAAACAAAATAACCCCCAAATCCTCAGTGAGAAGACCACCTAATTTCCCCTAACACACACAAGTTCGTGTGTCGTCATTACAATGACGTCATTTTGCCATGCCCCTGTAATCGCGATTTTAAGGGGGCGGGACTTTATTACTTAGCAAACTACGGAAAGCACTTAATTTCTGTAATCTGTTTGTAATCAGTTTTAATACGAACTCGGGCTGTAATATTGACTAAAGTGGATTTTTAAATGTAATAATAATGTAATAAATATTTAATTATATGCATTTGGCTAGTCCATGATATCACTCAGTCGTATCGCAATCATTTATTATCTCGTCTGATTTTGATCAAATTTTCACCAAGTATTCCCCTCGTTCCCCTTATTCTACAAATAATATCTAAATAACTAAATAACTAAATCTGCCCTTGAATTCCCTTCTAACAAATATTTAAGCCATTGAGCAATGGAATCTATATCTATAAATGGTAATGAAAGAAACTCACCGATTAGTACAGACATAGTTTCTCGAGCGTCTCCTGCTAGGCTGGCGATGTTTGAACGTTTTAGATGGTGGCCAGTTAACCCGATGTACAGGCTGTGCGATGGGGTCGGGAACTTTTCAAAGTAGAGCGCCCTCACCATCTTCAGGTTACTCTCCGCATCACCCGTGTCTGGAACGTCATGCAACATGCTTCTCGCCAACTCTTCCGACCAGTCCTTGTAGAACTCTACCACGTCCTTGTCTGTACCGGTGGTCAATTTGTTTTTGGCCAGCATGCGGCACTGCATCACTTTAGTCGTGTATTCTTTCTCGGTATGCAAGAGTTTGTCCATGCGACCGCTGAAGGAGTCTTTCGATTTGTTAACATTGCTGAGGAGTCTGTCCCTGGACTGGTTGAGTAGTTCAAGGCGTGTGTTGTACTCCTGCAAGATGTCTCTCTCGACCAGGTTCAGGGTCTGCAACCCGACCTGTTTGATGCGCTCTGTAGTGACCACGTAAGCAACATGCTGAAATGACCAGACGTCGGCCTTCTTCAGCAAGCCCAGGACCCTCTCTTTGGTGATGTCGACCATCTCCTTGATCTTTTTCGGTCGCGTCCCATGGTCGAAATGGTCAGAAATGACGCAGTGGCTGCACACGATAATCTCACAGTTCTCGCAGTAGTAGTCGTTCCCGTTCTCTGGATGAATCTTGCATGTCTGCTCTTCATCCTTACCACTACCCAGCTAGCCACCTGACGTCGTGCCGATGTCATAAGTTGTTGGCCGGATGTCGGCTTATCGCGGTTGGCTCGAGGTTAAAATGTCCGCCAGCCCAACATCGTAACCACGTCATTTTGTGATACGTCAATTTCTGACAATGGCCCAACATCAACTCATGACATTGGACCAACATAACATTATGATGTGGGCGCGAGGTTAAAATGTCCGCTAGCCTAACATTGTCCCAACATCATTTTGTGATGTCGGGCAAATGTCAATTTCCGACAATGGCCCAACACCAAATCCTGACATAGGACAGATATCAAATTCTGATGTGGGCTCGACGTGAAAATGTCCGCCAGCCCACCATCGTAACCACGTCATTTTGTGATACGTCAATTTCTGACAATGGCCCAACATCAACTCATGACATTGGACCAACATAAGATTATGATGTGGGCGCGAGGTTAAAATGTCCGCTAGCCTAACATTGTCCCAACATCATTTTGTGATGTCGGGCAAATATCAATTTCCGACAATGGCCCAACACCGAATCCTGACATAGGACAGATATCAAATTCTGATGTGGGCTCGACGTTAAAATGTCCGCCAGCCCAACATCGTCACCACGTCATTTTGTGATACGTCAATTTCTGACAATGGCCCAACATCAACTCATGACATTGGACCAACATAACATTATGATATGGGCGCGAGGTTAAAATGTCCACTAGCCCAACATTGTCACAACATCATTCTGTGATGTTGGCCCAATGTCAATTTCCGCCAATGGCCCAATATCAAATCCTGACGTTGGGCCAACATCAAATTCTGACGTTGGCCCGACATTACAATGTCCGCCAGCCCGACATTAGCCCAACGTTATTTTTTATTGTTGGCCCAATATCAAATCTTGACGTTCGCCCGACGTTTGATGCTGGACCAACATCAAAATTTGACAATGGCCCAATGTCATTAATATGACATCTCCAATAAGAGGTCGACCTAATATAGCGCCGATGTTAGGACTGGTATCAATTTAAGAAGTCGCTACCCAGCTAGCCACCTGACGTTGTGCCAGCATTGGGTCAATGTAAAAAGTCGTTTTAAGACGACGTTGGGCCTACATTAAAAATCCGACGTCGCCGCGACGTAAAAATGTCCGCCAGCCCAACATCAGCGCGGCGTTTTTGTTTTTTTAATGCTGGCCAAACGTCATTTTTCGATTTCGACCCAACATCAATTATTCAGTCAGTGGTCAGTCATGGTTGTGAAATTAATGTCGGGACAATGTTAGTAATGAGACAAGAATAGGACATCTCAATTTTTACGTCAAACCGAAATCCTACGACGTCAGAATGGGCAGCAGTGAATCAAGTCGGCTAATCATTAAGTTGATGTTGAGCCGATGTCAATGATCCGACAAGAATATGACATCTCAATGATGACGTCAATGCGATATCCTGCCGATGTCAGAACTGACAGCAATGACGGCAAATGATCATAAAAGTGATGTTGCGCCGATGTCAATAGTCGGACATGAATATGCCATCTCCCTTAAATATGACGTCGGGCTAATATCGCGCCGATGTCGGAAAAGATAGCAATTAAGGAGGTCGGTAAATGGTAGTAAAATTGATATCGGTCCGATGTTATTAATTAGACATGAATGTGATAAATATGTCAGGCTGATGTAAGAACTTGCAGCAATGAAACAACTCGGCAAATGGTCATTTAAAGGGACTTAGTAACATTGTCCAAATCCTCAAAATAAAATTGTAATTCTAGCGGTTCCTTTATACCTTGTTGTATTCGTATTAACAATAAAATCATGGGACAGCTTTCGGTTTTTCAAATGTCCCTTTCATTACAAAGATATGTATGATTGAAGTATTTAGATAAGAAAATCTCCGGGCGAGATTTTCATCCCTGTACAAAGTGAATGCAGTGAGTTGGTGAATATCACCCAATATCACTTTGCATTTTCGCTCATTACTTGGCCATACATTGTCCATTTGACCTGAAATGTTCACACAATACCCTGAGGACATATGAGATAACAACAGTATACATTGCATCAACCATTCATCAGTTTTTGCACATCTCAACAAAGTTACTAGATCCCTTTAATTGATGTTGTGCCGAAGTCAATGATTAGACATGAATATGACATCTCAATGATGACGCCATAGCGATATCCTGCCGATGTCAGAACTGGCAGCAACGAAACAAGCCGGCAAATGGTCGCCAGTTCCGACATCGGTACAACATTGACCCAACGTCATATTTGAGCTGTCATATTTATGTATATTTAATAACATAAGCCCAACATCAATTTTGCAATCTTTGACTGACCTCTTAATTTGCTACCAGTTCCAACATCTGCGCGATATTAGCCCGACGTCATATTTGAGATCTCTTATTCATGTCGGATTAATGACATCGGCACAACATCAGTTTAATGACCATTTGCCGACTTGTTTAATTGCTGTCAGTTCTGACATCGGCAGGATATCGCTTTGGCGTCATCATATAGAGATGTCATATTGAGGTCCAATTAATAACATTGGCCAGACATCAATTTCACAACCATGTACCGACCTCTTAAATTGCTACCAGATACAACATCATCACAATATCGGACTGACGTCATAGTAGAGATGTCATATTTATGTAGGAGTAATGACATCCGCCCGACATCTATTTCACAACCTTTTACCCACCTTTAAAATTTCGTAAAGTTCCGACATCGGTGCGGTATAGGCCCAAAGTCATATTTTGAATGTCATATTTATGTCTAATTAATAACTGTGACCCGACATCAATTTCACAGCATTTTACCGACCTCTTAAATTACTACCAGTTCCAACATCGGGGCGATATAAGGCCGATTTTATATTTGAGATGGCATATTCATGTCGAATTATTGACATCGGCACAACATCAATTTAATGACTATTTAATGATTAGTTTCATTGGTGCCATTTATGACATCGGCAGGATATCGCTTTGGCGTCATAATTGAGATGTCATATGGATGTCCAATAAAACTCATTGGTCCGACATCAATGTTACAACCATTTACCGACCTCTTTAATTGCTACCAGTTCCAACATCGGCGCGAAATTATCCCGACGTCATATTGGAGATGACATATTCATGTCAGAATATTGACATCGGCTGAACATCGATTTCATGACTATTTGCCGACTCGTGTCATTGCTGCCAATTCTGACATCGGCGCGATATCGGCTTGACGTCATATTTGTGATGTCATATTGATGTCCAATTAATAACATCCGTCCGCCATCAATTCCACATTCAACCATTTACCGACCTCTTAAAATGATATATTCCGACATCGGTACAACATTGGCCCAACGTCATATTTGAGATGTCATATTCATGTTGGTTTATTGACATCGGCCCAACATTAATATTACAACCCTCTATCAAGCTCTTAAATTGGTACCAGTTTCGGCATTGGTGCGATTTTAGCGCGACGTTTTATTTGAGACGTATTTTTTTCGTCAACTTAATGACATCGGCACGACATTCAACTACAACCATTTTCTGACTTATTTCATTTCCAAAACCTCCAACTTAAATTCGACGTTGGCGTAATGTTGGCGCGACGTCTGTTTGCCGATCGCGATCTTGCCGACGACCTGCCGACACCGGTCCGACGTCAGTTAGCTAGCTGGGTACTTATATTTTTGTTAACTTGCTTTGAGAATCTATACTGAATTGAATTTCGTTTAATCGATTACAAACATTAGTAATTCAAAAGTAAAACAAAAAGAAGTATTGCTATCGGGAAATTCATGATCGATTATAAGCGATCGTAAGTGAAATGAAAATTTTCGATTTTTGGAATTATTTATATAAAAAAATATACTTTTGTCATGTCCTTGCTGCTGTATATAATTTAGAAGGATATATAAGAATATAAATAACACCTTAAATAGTGTTATGAATATGATTTGAAGGTGGATTATTTCAAATTCAACGCTCTACAAATACTAACTATTACAAAACATACATGCTAAGAAGAGGTGTATATATAGTATACCGATTGCGACCTATGTTTGTAGGACGATAGGATAGGATAGGATGATAGGTTTAGGAGTAGGCAATAGGTATAGGAATAGGATATTTATATAATTATGATTTATGAATGAATGAATGTGTGTAAAGGTTAAACAAAATGCATGGATCGGACGTGGAATCTATGCATGTTTTCCAATTTCTTTTTACGTTTTTGATGTTGGTCCTACGTTGGCCATTTGACATTGGGCCATTGTCAAATGTTGATGTTGGTCCAGCATCAGAAAATGACGTTGGGCCAATGTTGAGTTAGCGGACATTCAAACGTCGGGCGAACGTCAAGATTTGATGTTGGGCCAACAATAAAAAATAACGTTGGGCTAATGTCGGGCTGGCGGACATTTTAATGTCGGGCCAACGTCAGAATTTGATGTTGGCCCAACGTCAGGATTTGATATTGGGCCATTGGCGGAAACTGACGTTGGACCAACATCACAGAATGATGTCGTGACAATGTTGGGCTAGCGGACATTTTAACCTCAGCCGACATCATAATGTTATGTTGGTCCAATATCATGAGTTGATGTTGGGCCATTGTTGGAAATTGACGTTATGCCAATATCACAAAATGACGTAGTGACGATGTTGGGCTGGTGGACATTTTAACGTCGAGCCCATATCAGAATTTGATATCTGTCCTATGTCAGGATTCGGTGTTGGGCCATTGTCGGAAATTGACATTTGCCCGACATCACAAAATGATGTTGGGACAAAGTTAGACTGGCGGACATTTTAACGTCGGGCCGTCGTCAAAACTTGATGTTCTCTCAACGTCAGGAATCGATGTTGGGCCTACGTTAGAACTGACATTGGGCCATTGTCAATAATTGATGTTGGGCCGACATCGCTAAATGACGTTGGGCCAGCATTAAAAAAAGACGCCGAGCTGATGTTGGGCTGGCGGACATTTTAACGTCTCGGTGACGTCGCATGTCGCATGTTGGCCCAACGTCCCCTTACAACGAAAATGACATCGGCCCAACGATGGCACGATGTCAGGTGGCTAGCTGGGTAGTGGCCATGACCTGAACAATGTTGTTCGCGATTAAGTTTAATTGCTTCAGATCGCTGCTAGACCCAACTTTAAATGAGACATACTGTCGGCACGAGGAACAATACATTCGTAGTGAAGAACATCCACCTTCAGTTTGTCCGTGCTTCTTCCATTCCTTCGAACCTATCACCTGACGAATACATGTTGTACAATACGAATGCCCACACGCAAGCATTCTCGCGTCTTTTAGAGTACCATGGCAAGTTTGGCATGTTAGTTGTTCCTCTACCAAGGGTTTATCTATTTTCTCTGCCATCCTTCCTGTCGTATTTTTTCAACTGCAAGTACTGGATATTTTCAATTCAAGATTCGAACAAGATGAATCCTGAAATCAGTATTTTTTGACTGAAAATCCTTCTGCCTCTACTAGCACAATTTAAATGGGTACAGTACAAAAGCGAAGTGACTACAATTTACATGCTATGATTTTAAATTCATAGTCCAAGTAGCTGGTAACTTCCCCAACTGGGAATTCCCCATAAACAATGAGCTATAAACCCACTGAATGCCAAATCAAACTGCAAAATATAAGTTTGCATGGACAACAATTATAATTAAATGAATTTATATTTTTGTTAGATAGAGTTGATGATGAGAAAGCAGTGTGTGCATTAATTAAGATCGATGATGATCATTGTCGAATTATTCACGATAAAGTGAACAATTTTAAAGCAGATATAATATATACCGTAAACTATTAGTGACTATAGTATACTATACATTATACATGTAAAGTTTAAGGAACACGGGCCATAATAAGGGAGTTCGTAGTTAGCCCATGGAGCAACGGACGTAACCGGGTTTTCGGAAGATTGTACCAAAATTGACGCTTTACGCGTACGTTTACGGCACAGCTTGTGACGCACGCATTTAAAGTACAGTAGCTCTATGCAGAATTTCCGCGTGCGTGCGTGAATTCTCCTTGTGTTTCATTACGTTTGAAAGACCTGACCAAAAAAACTCACCTTAATCCTAAAATATTTAAAATTGAATAAATGTAACCATTCATTTTAATTTTCAAACTTGAAGCAGGCTAAAAACAAAAATTTTGAATAAAAATCACATCTTTGCCCGTTTTCAACACTTAAAAGAAAACAGTACACACAAATCTACGTATGGGGCCTTTGCGATTTCAATAAAAGCCCATATACGAACGTTGACGTTTTTGTTAAAATCCGAAAATAAATTTTAAAAATAAATTTTAAAAAATCAGTCTTATGTATATGAGATATCTATTATGATTAATTCAGAAAAAATATGTATGACTTCGAGCCAAATTTCCCCTGAAAACACGTTTCAAACACTACATAATGACAATAATTGCACGAAGGTCTATGGGACAACGGGCAATATCGATGTTTTTGGTACAGTGAATTTTCGTGACAATAATTGCACGAAGGTCTATGGGACAACGGGCAATATCGATGTTTTTGGTACAGTGAATTTTCGTCTCAGAAATTGGCCTTGCGCAGTTTGTAACTACGAACTCCCTTTAATATTGAAAAGCCCCTCTGGAGTATTGAAAACGAGAGTATTCGGGCAAAAAGCGCGACCTGGTCCCATGTGTTCCATGTCTGGTTTGCCTCGGGCTACACCACCGAATATCGTTTCGCAATATCCTGTTCGGATATATTAAGCGTGTTGGCAGTGTTGGGAGAAATGCATCCAGGGACGTGCAGGTATAGTCAAAAGAGTTAAAAATGCATTGCATAATTAATGTATAAATGTTATGTGTACATAATTATATAAATGTAGTGTATGTAAGACATACTTTGTTCTAATGTTCAATTTAATTCTGATGTGAATTATGGATTCTGTTATATTCGTTGTCAAAATATGAATATCAAATTTTCATAATGTAATAATGGACAATAAAATGGATTCATTTGATTTATGGTTTGATGACCGTGTAAGTACAGCATTTTTGTAATTGCTTATTAGACCCAGGCCCCGTTGCAGAAAAAAAAATGCAATCAATTGTAAAATTGCAAATATTTTACAAGTCAGATCATGTGACTAAATGCACAATTCCAACTGGTTAAAATGCACACACAGATACACACACACACACACACACACACACACCTAAACAAACAATGTGTTTTTAAAACGAAGTTTTTTTCCCTATATGGAATTCCCCGGCCGAGGGATTGCCTTGAGTTTCCTGTTACTTGAATAACTTTATAGTCTGTGTATTATGCAAGAATTGTATATTTCAGTAATTTCGTGCAATAGATTGCGCAATACACATGATAGAGAATCGTGATATATTTCATTGTCACGAATCCATATTATTTGAACTGCTTTCTCATTGCATACGGAACAAGGCATCGTATACAAAACAATGGCCGATAGAATTGATAAATCTTTGGTGGAGGAGCATCTAAAATGTCCCATTTGTCATGGAATTTTAGAAGACGCGAGAATGCTCGAGTGCGGGCATTCGTATTGCCAAAAGTGCATCGGTGCTGTGATAGAGTCGAAACCAAGAAATCAGCTCGGTGGACGTATACTGCGAATGGACTGTCCCTTATGCCGACAGAATGTCTCAATTCAAGGTGGGTCTAGCACAGCTCTAAAGCAAAACTGGATCGCCAACAACATTTTACAGGCTTTGGCCAATAGCAAGAAACAGGAGGAAGAAGCTCCAGACGAAAATATGTGTAAGGTTCATCCAGGGAACGAGGAAAACTACTATTGCAAGGAATGTAACGTCATCGTTTGCAGCCAATGCGCGATTTCCAATCACATTCATTATCGTCGTGGTATTTTAAAACCACAAATGATTGAGGGTGCGATCGACAATATCAAAGGTGAGATCAAGGCTTTGCTCGAGAATGCCGACGTCTGGTCCGATCAGCATGTCGTTTACGAGGATGCCGTTGTTGACATCAAACAGGTCGGGTCGCAATCCATGGACCAAGTCGAGAAAGACATCTTACAGGAGTTCGATGCACGCCTTGAACAACTCAACCAGTCTAGGGACAGACTCCTTCGCCATGTCACCGAGTCGAAAGACTCCTTCTGTGATCGCATAGACAAGCTCTTGCAGACCGAGAGAGAATATATCGATAACGTGAAGCAGTGCCGCATGCAGGCCAATGACAAACTGAACACCGGGACAGACAAGGACGTGGTCAGGTTCTTCAAGAGCTGGTCCCAAGAGATGAAGAGACACCTGTCGTACGGCCTCCCAGACATGGCCGATGCGGAAACTGACCTGAAGATAGTGATCGAGGGCGCTCTATTTCGAGAAGTCGACCATTCCATTGGACAGCCTGTATAGGGACATCGGGTTTATTGGCAATCATCTGGAATCAGATGACGTCCAAACATTGTCATCGAGTGATGTTGGAGGAGAAGACAAGCAAGACATGCCAGAACGCGAAGACATTTCTTACGCTGACCAAGATATGCGAGAATGCAAAGACACTGATGATGCTTATCAAAAAATCAAGCAAGAAGAAAAGGGGATAGATTCTGTAGTAAATAACATGCAATCATCAAAAGAAGACGACTGCGATGGTTGTGACATCACATTTGAATAAAACCATTGAATATGTCACATGAATGATGAGTGCTTATACTGCGATTTACACGAATTATGTAAATTTACCTTGTACATTTAAATTTTCATGTCCGTCATAATAATTATGTGTTCATTACGATATTGACTTTGTAATATATAAGAATTCAATTATAGACTTTAACATGCTTTATAGACTGTCGAAAATTGTTGTTTCTGCGAAAATCGATTGTCCATGTGAGTTGAATAGGAAAGGGGTATAGAGGGGCGAGTATAGGCCTGGGGTAAGGTAGTTAAAAATGTGGTAGAGGGTCCTTGGTCCTTTTCCTTTAATAATTCACCTTATCTATGTCACTGGATGGGGATATTTAAAAATGAACAGACAATAAATGAATCTCCTTAAGATGTATGGATGCATCCATTATTATCACAGAACCCCTCAAATCCAAAATCTGGACTTACACAATGGCGTCATGTTCAATGGTGGGACCTTGCATGGGGACAGTGGTATGCAATGAAGAGCATGTTATGTTGATATATGATGAAGTTCGGTTTCTCTGTTTTGACACGCACTCTACACACAAACATACAATACTCATGTTTGTACGTGTTATGTTTGATATATGTGATTGTTATGTTATAGATAACCAGACGTATTTCTTTGTTTAAATTTTCAATTTAATGTTGATATGAAATTTGGATTCTGCTGTACATTTATACATTATCAATTTGTTTGTATCTGTAATAAAATTTTGGTTGTTTTATTGTTGTCATGTTTTCTACTGAGAAAAAAAATACAAAAATACCAGCGCAATGAATAATAAAAGTCATCCTATTTCTACTACCTAAATGAATCGTAAAGATCAGAAATCTGTGTTGATATTTTTGCGTTTTTTTACCCATGGGTACATGGTCACTGCCGTGTGTTAATTTGTTTTGGGGATTCCCCACATCAGCCAAAAAGTATATTTATCAAAATTGAAACGTGGATGCTGATTCACTGCTTCTTGAATTTTTGACCTTCGATTGGTGTTTCGTCTCCTTTTCTTCGTGTCGCTTCCATTTCGATTGTTTGTTTTCATGGTTTTGTAGACAAATTATAATTATGACGTACATTAAATATTTCGACTACAGTCATGCACTACGTGTATTTCAATAATTGCGAGTTGTGTTTTAAAGGGATAGTTGAGTATTGGTCAAACTTAACTTTAGTAACCAAAACCTGCACCATTATGGTACAAAATAATAGTTATAACTTCACCATGCTCGAAAAGTATACAAAATTACAAACGACTAAGTAAAACCCCTTTTATCATTCAAAAAGAGCCGTTACAACTCAAGAGGGCGCTCTCTAAAAAATATTTGGTTTTAGCCATTTTTCATACAAAATTGTGCATTTAATGATTTGTTAAAATAATGATTAAATAGAGATATCATCAACAACTTTTTAAAAACCTATTTAGATTGTTTTCAAAGTAGTTTTTAAGCATTTTTTTTTTTTATTCTAAAATGTCAAAATATTCCCTGGTGAAGAATTTTTGAATAAAAATATGTTTATGGATATTTCAGCCGTTTCTGAACCGATTTTGTTCAAATAAAGTTTATTCTGTCATTAAAATTGTATGTTCTTTCAAATTTGACAGTCAGTTTTTCATTATCTCACAATTTTTTTTGTGAAGTGCCTCCTATACCAACACTCAACTATCCCTTTAACTATGCACCATACGTTATGTACAGAGTAGCCCAGAAAAAAAAACGACTGGTTGATATGAAGATGAGCAATTTTTCATCAAAGGGACCTAGTAACTTTGTTGACATGTGCAAAAAGTGATGAATGGTTGATAGAATGTGTATAGATGGGATCCAATATGTTTTTTTTAAATATGTACAGAATTTAAATTGGCAACAATTGTCAAGTTTTACTGATTTACTGAGTAAACAAGAGGCTACTTGATTATTTTAAAAAGAACGATGTCTTGTATAAGCACTAGTATGGTTTTCGAAACATTATAGTACTAAGTTGTCTTTTATTTATTTGGTTAATGATGTACTTAAATCATTGGATATAAAGGGCAGTGTCACACAAGGTGTATTCTTAGATTTCCAGAAACCTTTTGATACAATTGATCACGCAATTTTGGCTAGTAAATTGGAACATTACGAAATAAGGGGCTTACCTCTTCGGTGGTTTAAAGATGTTTTTTTTTTTAGTAGATTTCAGTTTGTGAATTATGATGAACATAGTTCATTACGACTGCTTATAACATGTGGCGTTCCTAAGGGTTCAGTGTAGGGACCTACGCTGTTTTTCATTGATATACATGATTTGCCAAACTCAACATATCATTTTAATTTCCGGCTCTTTGCCGATGATTCGAACTTGTTTCATACATTTCCACCGAGACTGAATTTGATTGATATGGATGAAGTAAATATGCATCTTGATAATGGTGAATATACTTACAGTGAATCTCTTAAAGACTAATTATTGGTTAATAAGAGGGAGTACGCAATCAGTAGTAACTCAAGGAATACTAAAAAATAGCAGAGACTTAAATAGTGCGGGTTGATGTTGCATCATTTGTAGGAATTTACATAGATCAACACTTGACGTGGAAATCTCATATCGAAAGGGTTAATAAGTGTATTAGAAAGTCATTTGGTGTTTTATATAGATTAAGACAGTTTGTAGCAAGGCCTGTTGTATTGTTATTGTATAAAACGTTAATTCAACCACATTTTACATAATATATGGAATTGAAGTTTGGGGAGGTAACTATAACTATGAAATAAACATCAAGTGTTTATTATAAATTGATTAATAGGTATAGTTTCTAAATGTATTGGTATACTCTCTAGACTGAAAAATACAATTCCTGCATCCTCTTTGATATTGTTATATAATGCATTTATGATGTCACATTTATACTATTGTATTGTTGTATGGGGTAATAGTATCACACAAAATTGGATAAATGATTTAAACTACAAAAGAAAGCCCTTCGGATATGCTTGGGATGTCATTATCTTACTCACTTTCCCCCATTATTTATGAAATTGAAAGCGCTGAATATATTTGTATTTATATTAAATTGCCCTGCTTGGATTCTTTTGTTTTTAAAATAAACTATATTTTGAGAATGTTCACTTTGAATAATGATGTTTATAATTATAATACTCATGGGCGTGACTCATTTCACTTTTGGCCATTTTTTTTCAAAAATGTTCCCGTTATGTTTTCTATTGTTATAATGATTAAAATGTGCATAATTATTTTCTAACATGCAACTAAACCCCTCAAAAAAAGTTCGGAAACTCAACTTTGATCGATTATATCACTCTTATTGTCAAATTGTTATTTTTTTAATTTTAGTGCATTGCAATTCATGATGATTTCCCTTTAAAATGGTACATTATTTGTCATTTATTTCAAATCAGGGAATACGCAGTGCGTTTCAGAATGGAGGACGGTCAGAAGTCAAATGTCGCAAAATGAGCCGAAAGTATTCAATTGGGAAATTTGACTCTTGTGTCGTATTTTTTAATGTTCAAGTTGTATATAGCGTGTTCAAATGATTTAAACTTATCAGATTTGGTATGATTTTAAAGCCCATGTGTCTATCTTTTCTATACAATTATGTCCGTAACAATTTTATTAACAGGTTAGGTATGGTACAGCTGAATATGGGGAGGGCCGAAAATGAAATGTTGCAAAATGTATTTCATTTTTTGAAATTGAAGGCGTTGCATCGAAAAACGACTATTGGAGGAGATGTTTTGGGGTTTTAAATTGCATAATCATCAGTAAATGTAACATCATGTGAAAGCGTGTTTATTTTTCCTTAAAATCATGTCTCTCCTGTAATAATTATGCTATTGGGGTGTGTGCAGTAAAACCGGATATGGGGGTCTATTAATGCTATGAATTTAAGACCGTGGCTTCTTGTTTCAAGATTCCGGTAAGATATTGTTGTATTAATCATAACTCTATCATCATTCCGTGTTGCACTATCGGAAAGCTCGTTAATTTATCTTTAATATGATATCTCATTTGCAATGATTATGCTGAATGTGAGTGTGCAGTACAGGAAACTCACAAACTTGATGTATTGAAAATGCATCAAATTTCTCTAAACCTAATACGCAAACTGGCCAGAACTGGCATATTAGCGCCCTCTTTGACCGTGAAGGTATGCCCTTATTACCACATATCAAACGGTAGAACATCGACAGTGCAACGTGTCATTTTGAGCCCCATACATTTAGAGGTACTACACACACCTCAATCACATAACCACTATGAATGGGGCATTATTTTATTGACAAATTAACACGCTTCAACATGATGTTGAATTTCATAATGATTATGTAAAGTACTAAAATATCCCCACAAAAAGTCGTTTTTGGATGCAACGCCTTCAATTTCTCACAATCAAATGCATTTTGTTTATATTTTGCTGTCGATCTTCCCCAATATTCACCTTAATTGTACCTACCCGGCTTCAATAATCATTCCAAGTGAGTTGACGTTGGAAAGATAATTAAACAGGCTTTGTTCTGATACCATATTCAACAGTATCTCTTCATTGTCAAGATATTCATCGTCGAAAGAATTTGAACTTGAGAAAGACCGTGATATGGGTGTCAGACCTTCCAATTGAAGTTTTTTGGCGCATTTTGTGACATTTCACTTCTGACATTCCCCCATTCTCAAATATACTGCGCATACCTCGTCCTCGTGATGCTTACGAATTTGGTATCATTTTAAAGAGGTATACACACTCTTTCAAGTTATACCAAATATAACCATTATGATTTCATAAGAAAATATATATAATCGATCAAACTTGAGTTTCCGAACTTTTTTTGAGGGGTTTACTTGCAACATTACAATTGATTGCAACTCTTTCTGCAACGGGGCCCAGGACATTTGGTATAAAGAAATAGTTATGCTGATACAACTTATGGCAAGGTTCATCCAATAAGAGCAAATGAACACCGACTTCCACAAAGAGACAATTAGAACAAACACTTTATGAATAGATGCAATATCAGTAAAATGGTATAGGCTTAAAGAGATAGTTGAGTTTTGGTGTTTGAGAACAAATCTATAATTATAATGCCTATACTTGTTTAAAATGTACCAAAGAGATTGCTGAATAGTTTGTAATGATCTCCCTATTGAATCATTATTTTGAGAAAATATCATATTTACAATTTCTAATTATGTTTCTGGAGAGTGCCCCCTTGTGGGCAATTCCACGGTAACGGAAGGACATTCAGACACAATTTTGGAACTTCAATCAAATAATTCCAGGATCCTGCTTTTGATTTTTTTTTCTAAATGGCATGTCTTTGATCCTTGTTGGGACACCTTTGATTTCCACTATTTCTAAAATGTTGACCGCATTATGTAAATTAGATATGGACACTAATGAGGCCGGTAACGGAAGGACGCCAAAATGGACATGGATTTTCAAGTTTTTTAGTTATGACCCAATCTCTGTGAAGTTACGAGGTTTATCATGTTAAGTTGGCTACTAGTCAATTTCCTTATGTTCACAGAGTATAACACCACCTTTTAAGAAAAATATCTACATTGGTATATTAATTATGAAAAATTAATTACTCCAGTGTTCGGTAACGGAAGGACGGTAACGGAAGGACCTCTGAAAAGTCTATTGGAATTGTACAATAAAATTAATTTTGAAATTTAAAGACCATTTATGAGAAGGAAACATCTCTTTTGTGGTCTAAAATGAGTTTGTATCATAGATAGCATATGGACATCACAAGCATTTACATTTCTATTTTTTTCTTACTATATTTCATGCTCCAATGGCTCTTATTCATGGTCAATCCATGGTAACGGAAGGACACTGAGACACAAATTGTCAACTTTAAGAAAGACATTTTTAAATACTTGTGTTGTTAGAACAGTCTATTTTGATAACAATACTTCCAAAACATACAGTTTTAAGGTCCCATAATTGTTTTAATTTTTTTAATCTCCGCACATTATTGAATATGCATACAAATGAGGTCGGTAACGGAAGGACACTAAAATGGACAAGATTTTGTTATCAAATCAGTTTTAACTAAAACTCTATGATATTAAATAATACAAAATATTTTAAGGGTACACATTTCATTCTCTGAAGGGTTAAGAAGAATTTACTTGTTCTTTGATTAAAATTTGTCCGCAGATATTTGAGTTATTTCACACAAAGCGGACCAATGTTCGGTAACGGAAGGACATAATGGACTATAATGTATGATATAACACAGTAGGGTCATTCCATGTCAAATCACCTTTAAAAAAATTGAAAATTTTCATCGCAGCCCCCTTCAAATTTTCTAATATTTGGTATGTATGATATTTCAACCTTTAAAAGCGCAAATATTTAAGTTTTAGCCCAACCCGCCAAATGGTTTTGGTGCTATGGTCGATTCTTATGGGGGAGTTTTGTAAGAAATGGGCGTGGGCACCATTTTTCAAATGGCCATTGTCCATTAACCGTTGGGTCAATTTATTTTGTAAAGGTGTCATTGGACTGGGGATGTTATGTGCAATCCATTTATGCCATTTGTGTTCATGCATGAGCGAGTTTGGATACGATAACCTTTGACCTAAGATTTTTACCTTCCGTTTTACCTCGTGGATCAAATAATTTTGAGAATTTTTTTTGCTTAAATCTTGGCTTGATATAATTTCTACAACATATGAAAGAATTGGAGATATATTATTTCTTGCTTTTTCTACAGCCTTGTTTTTAGTTTGCAAATTTCATTTTAAAATTTAATTATTTTAGACCTACACCCATGTCCAAGAATTCTATAGGGGTGTATTGTATAAAAACAGACCTATCCAAAGTCATGATCAGAGCCTGTTCACAACCTGGCTCACCACAGTTAAATAGACCTACTAATCCCCATACGATAGAAATCCAGACAAATGGCATCATGGTACAAGGGCCCTGTTGCAGAAAGAGATAAAATCAATTGTGAGCCAGATCAAATGTTCTAAATGCACAAATCTGATTGGTTGAAACACAGAAAATTACTAGTCTGACCACGCTACGCCACTGATAGCTGGCCATTGCAGGTATTGTCTCATTATTTTGGGTTTTCATATATGAGAGACCAATTTTTGAACATAAATTTTGTCATAATATGTAATATGAGGTACCTTGTCCATCTGTTACCATGTGTATGGTAACGGAAGGACATTTTCTTTTGTTATTTATTAATTAACGAAGAAACAATGAGTAATACAATTGTTAGCAATGGGAAGGCCTACTTGAACTTGCTTTGCACTGAAGATTGGTCTGCTCTCTAACAATTATGTGAGCCACAAAATTAAAAATATTGATTTTTTGGTAACGGAAGGACATTTTCATAGGCTGAAAATAAGAAGTCATTGAAGCATAACAAATCAAATAAATCATACAAATTTACTATTTTACGAAATGGTCATATCACGGGAGTCAGAATAATGGATTTTAGGCTTAACTGGGGAAATATAAAACAAACACAGGATCAAAACACTTTTTCACAAAAATGTCAAATTTGTGGGGTTCAATTATGGTTATAAAGTTATTATAAAAAAACAACTAAAATTATGTAAAACTAAAATTTTCTCATTGAATTCCAAAAATATAGAATTTAAGATTTGATTTGATACCAAATTTGTGTCATAAAAATGCTTGTAAAATTGTTGGTCAAATGTCCACTTTGGCGTGGAATTGCCCTTGTGTTTTAACTGCTACTTTTTGTAATAACAGTATTTTTAACTAGGCTTGTAAGTGTTTGTCTACCTTTCGGGCATCGTGGAATTATAACTAATATTTTGTAATGATATGGTGCAAGTTTTGGTTAGCATTCAGTTTGACCAACACCGTATACTATCCCTTTAATGTACTAGAGACATACTTAGGACGGTTAATGAATCATCTATGAATGATCGATCGAGAAAAACCAAATATAAAACCGAAGAATTTATATTTTCGCGGGTTTTCACTAAGTGGAGTTCTCCGGGGGATTCCCCACATTAAGTGGCACAACTATCATGACTATTATGGCGCCTAGCCAAGAGTTCACACAGTCTGTGTATTATCAGACTCGCAGACATACCCTTCAGTAATTCCGTGCAGTGTATGCACAATAGAGAAGCGTTCCCGAGTCTATATACAACTATAACAACTCATTTACAACGAGCATTGTAACAACTGAGCTGAACAAAAGATTAATATTATTTGAACTGCTTTCTCATTGCATATGGAACAAGGCATCGTATACAAAACAATGGCAGATAAAATTGATACATCTTTGGTGGAGGAGCATCTGAAATGTCCCATTTGTCATGGAATTTTGGAAGACGCGAGATTGCTAGAGTGCGGGCATTCGTATTGCCAAAAGTGCATCGGTGCTGTGATAGATTCAAAACGAAGACAGCTAGGTGGAGGTCTTCTGCAAATGGAGTGTCCATTGTGCGGACAGAATGTTTCAATTCAAGGTGGGTCTAGCAGCGCTCTGAAGCAAAACTGGATTGTGAACAACATTTTACAGGTTTTGGCCGAGGGCGAGAAACAGGAGGAAAAAGCTCCATATACGTGTGAGGTGCATCCAGGGAGCGAGGAAGACTACTATTGCAAGAAATGTAACCAAATCGTTTGCAGCCACTGCGCGATTTCCGATCACATTCATCATCAGTTTTTCGGTAATTTAAAAGCACAGAGGATTGAGGATGCGATCGACAATATCAAAGGTGAGATCGAGGCTTTGCTCGAGACTGCCGACGTCTGGTCCGCTCAGCATGTCGTTTACGAGGACGCGATAGTTGACATGAAGCAGGTCGGATCGCAGGCCATGGAACTTGTCGAGAGAGACATCTTGCAGGAGTACGACGCACGCCTCGAATTACTCAACAAATCCAAGGACAGACTCCTCAGCCATGTCACCAAGTCTAAAAAGCTCTTCTGCAAACGCATGGACAAAGTTTTGCAGACCGAGAAAAGATACACATCTAACGTAAAGCAGTGCCACATGCTGGCAAAAAGCAAGATGGACACCGGGATAGACAAGGACGTGGTCAGGTTCTACAAGGAATGGTCCCAAGAGATGAGGAAACACCTGTTGCATAACGTTCCAGATATGGGTGATAAGGAGAGTGACCTGAAGAAGGTGAGGGCGCTCTACTTCGAGAAGTCGCCCATTCCATCCGACAGCCTGTATAGTGACATCGGGTTTATTGGCAGTCATCTGGAATCAGATGACGTGAAAACATCGTCAGCGAGTGAAGAAGAAGAAGAAGAAGAAGAAGAAGAAGAAGAAGAAGAAGAAGAAGAAGAAGAAGATTTTTTAGAAGAACCAGAAGAAGAATTTTTAGAAGAATCAGAAGAAGAATTAGAATTAGAATTATTAGAAGAATAAGAAGAAGATGATTATGAGGATTTATGACATGCCGAATTGCCTGAATAATTGCTCAGTTCATCTATTATATACGCAGATAATTTGGTTTTACCGACCAATTGTATACCTTTCTCACCCAAATTCACACATTTCTTGCTCATGGGCGAATTCGGTCATTCAAAATTCATAAACTATGCATCCAAATTTGTCACGTTTCGTGCATTCAAATTCACGCGGTCATTAACGTTCATTTTCAGGAACTCAGTTTCCTTTTTTCTGCATTCAGTTTAATTAATATGACATATTTCCTAAGTAATTAATGTTTGTAGTTCTTAGTGCAACATTACATGAAAATTAACACACAAGCGCGTCACTCACACACTATGCTTACCATAACCCAAAACCTTTACTATAGCTGACCAGCAGACCAGTGTGCATGCCCTATACCCCTCACACAACATGTTTAAACGAAATAAGTATACATATTTGAATTACAATTTTCATATAACGAATGTTCACAAACAACTGTATATTTCACTTGACCAGTGGTGTTAAAGGCTAACACTTTGAAAGGGGGCGGGAACGGGCCGGGGAAGGGAACGGAGAGACCGGACCGCGATGGAGGGTGTTGTATAGATCAACCCCCTTCCAAAGTGTTGGCTTAATCAACAACTGATTGAGTAATAACTTTGAACAATAATTATGTGAAAATGTTGAATTCAGTGAAATAAGAAAAATAATTAAGTTTGATATATCAAGTTGCAATAATTGACGTGATCGAGAATGACTCTGTAATTACGTCTGTGATGGTTGGGGTATTGTTTATGCACATTGTTATAGCATACATAATGTGTTATTTGTACCCATGAGTTACTGTTGTCATTGTGTGAGGGATTGTGCTAATTTTCATTCAGTTTTGAGCTAAATCTATAACACAATTTAGAAAATGTGTCATGTTAATTAAACTGAATGCACCAAGTAGGAAACTGACCTCCTGAAAATGAAATTGAATGCAACAAAAAACGCAAATCTGCCTGACCGTCATGACCATGTGAATTTGAATGACCGAACGTAAATGAAATTGACTGAACGTGTAGTGAGTTGTATTGCACGAAATTGAAAAAGAGTTGCAAGTAAACGAAATTGGATGCATTGTTAAATTGAATGACCAAATTCGCCCGTGGGCAAGAAACGCGTGAATTTGAATGACCCATGTGTGAATTTGGTTGAGGAAATGATTAACTTGGCCGGGAAAACTTCTATAATGTAGATGGTGTTATCGATTCAAATACAAACACACAAACTACTGAAGATGTATCAAAGAGATAGTTGAGTTCTGGTAAAGAGAGTACAGTTTTGATCAAACTGAATTTTAGTAACCAAAACCTGCATGCACCATTACATTACAAACTAAAATGTATAACTCCACCATGCTAGAAAGGTATAAACAATTATGAACGACTAAATAAACAGCCTGTTATCATTCAAAAAGAGCCATTACAACTCAAGAGGGTGCTTTCTAAAGGAGCATTGGTTTCATCCATTTTTCATACAAAATTTTGTTGAAATAATGATCAAATAGACAGATCAAGAACAACTATTTAAAAACCTCTTTTGAAAATCTTTGAAAAGGTGAAAGCATTTTTATTTACTTTTGTAAAATCATCGAATAAATCTGGGGCCCAGATTTATTCCGATCGGATATATTTATTGATATTTCAGCCGTTTCTGAACCGATTTTGATCAACTAAAGTTTATTATATCATTGAAATTGTATGCTCTTTAAGATTAGACACTCAGTTTTTCACTGACTCACAAACAATTATTTCGTGCAGTGCCCTCTATACCAAAACTGAACTACCCCTTTTATTTCATTCAATAAAAGAAATTTCAAGGATTACATAGATATATGAGTTTAGGAGATGATGATCTAAATATTCCTGTAATCATTAAATATATTTATAGTTGCATACGTTTGATTATATACTGTATATACAGATTTGTTAAGATCCGCATATTGTAACTGAGGATTTGGGTAGTAAGGATGGGGGATGGGGGTGTGCGAGTGAGCTAATGATGGGGGAGGGGGTAGGGGTAAGGTGCTTTCAACTCTGTATTATATTATGTACCATAATTTCATAATAGGACCCAGTGGAAGAACAGAACCGTCCTCCTAATTATATATAAAATATCTATCCATCTATATTAAACAAATATACCATGCACTGAGAGCCTCTAGTTGAAATTATGGATTCCGAGGTGACAGGAAAAGCACATAGTGCTTTTTCTGTCACCGAGGAATCCATAATTTCACTAGTGGCTCGAAATAGTGCATGATATATTTGTTTTATATCCTTCGCATAATCATAATCATCGCAAAAGTAAATGATTTCAATTAAATTAAAGAAAAATATAAAGAAAAACAAAACATTGATCATGGAACCATCACTGCACAGACTATGTTCTGTTTGTGACACTGACCCCCTTTGCGCAATAGTCCTAGCGCAGAGCGCGTATTGCGCTATTTTTCCATTCATGGTTACGCGCATTAACAACTAATGCGCACCCAAATGCAAAACGCGCGCATCAAACTGAATAATTAACCTGCTTTAAATACTTAACACGTGTAATTGTATGGAGAAAATAATTATTCGTACATTACACATACAGCTAGTGCAGTGCACACCGCGGCCGATTGGTGTCACGACCACAGAAGGACAACGATGCACTATGTGCACCATTGTCGTAATTTTAAAATTCGAATACCGCTACGTTATACATGAAATGCATCTCTAGAATATTCTTTTGAACTTATTGGTATTCACGGGTGAAAATGTGTTGTATTTCTTTTTAAATAACTCTTTGAGAAATCTAGTCGAGCATCTTTCGCAAGCTAAAACAATACCTCTGCTCGCAGGGAAGATTTATAACACGCATCTCTATGGGCTCAATATGATCACCCGGCGTCTATGACGTCATTCATGGAATAGCATTTACTATTCCATGAATGACGTCACGCATAGCACATTTTTCTCCATGGGCATAACTATGTTTGGTCACATGACGCTATGTAGACCAATCACTGAACAGGATTTCATTCATGTAGGATATAAATCTATCTATCTATCTATCTGTCTATATATCTATATATCTATCTATCTATCTATCTATCTATCTATCTATCTATATATCTATCTATCTATCTATCTATCTATCTATCTATCTATTTATCTATCTATCTATCTATCTATCTATCTATTTATTTATCTTTCTATCTATCTATATATCTATCTATCTATTTATCTATCAGGATATATAATTCATCCAGACGTTGGACAAAGCCCCCCCCCCCCCCCCTAATAACATTCCCATTCTCTTCGGTATGTAACTATCCTATAGTCCACACGGCCGTTCCCATGTATGATGTCAGTTCATCTCTCCATCTTTTCTTTTGACATCCTCTTCTTCCATTGTCCTTCCTTGGTTGCCATTCTGTTAAGCGATATGTCCATCTATTGTCCTGAAGTCTTGCTATACATGGCCAATCCATCCACAATTTGTTTCATTTATATAATATAGCAACATACAAATATATTAATTGTTATGACCTTGTGAACCAAATATGTTAGCATCTTTGTATATTATGTTATATGTAATGTTTTTACTTTTAATGTATTTTAATTATGATTCGGAAATAAAAACCAACACATCAGAGACAAAAATTCAAACGCTGACCAAGATATGCAAGAATACAAATACACTGATGCCGCTTATTAAGATTTATTGTTCACTGCAATCGACTTAAAAAATCAAGCAGGAGGTTACGAAAAGGGATAATTATGTAGTACTGTACGTGTAAATAAAATGCCATTATCTCGGTGGTGCCGCTTCACATTGGCCGTGTATACTTATGATCGTCCACTATTTCGCGAAAAAGGGAAACATTTTCGAATGTGTTCGCGAACCAACCAAACAAATCGAGGAAATGGAAGAAGGGTAAAATTATACTTCATGGATGTGCTCGCGGAAAAAAGAAAAAGGGTGCAAATGTCATTAAAATGTTCTCGAAATTTAAAAAATGAGGTACCTTTTCGTGAAGAGCTATAAATTACATTTGATCTATGTACTTGCAATCTTTAAATAGAGTTGTTTGGATCAATGTGTACTCGAAATACATAAAATAGATAATTTTTGGAAGCCACTGTAATTGTATTTGTGTTAAAAGGGGGTATATCTTGCTGAAAACGTACGTAAAACGCCGCAAATAGAGGGTCATTTTTACCTCCAGACCGATAAGCACCGCAGCGGCAATGCATTATCAATCAATCTAAAGCCCAAAAGGATAAGTTGCTTGATGAAAATCATTGCGACGGATGTGACGTCACATTTGAATAAGAACATTGAATTTGTCACCTGAATGAGTGCTTATACTGCGATTTACACGGTCAATGTCAATTATACATTACGTCCTTAGAATCTTTTAATATTAGTCTGAAAACTCACCTCTTCCAAGTTGCATTTCAGTAATTCCAGTAGTTTCATTTTGTGTTTTTATATATGTTTATGTATCAAAGTTGTTCATACTTATGTCAGATGTTAATGTTTTTTGTTTTCCCTTCTCTTTTGGTGTGTAAACATGAGTTAACTGCACCCTGAACACCTTGAAAACGGTGTAATTGGCGCATTAGAAGACTTCTTTATTATTATTATTATTATTATTATTATTATTATACCTTGTACATTTAAGCTGTCGTTTCCTTGACAATAATTATGTGCTCGTAACAATATTATCTATTGTAATATATTACATTGAAAGTAGCTTTTAGAATGCTTTATAGACTGTCGAAAATTGTTGTCACTGCGAAAATCGATTATCCATGTGAGGTGGAGAGGGAAGGGGTATAGAGGGTCGAGTATAGGGGTAAGGTGGTTAAAATGCGGTAGAGTGTCCTGAGTCCTTTTCCTTAATTCACCTTATCTATGTCACTGGATAGGGATATTGAACAATTAACAGACAATAAATGAGCCTCCTTAAGAAGTATGGATGCATCCATTATTATCACAGAACCACTCAAATCCAAAACATGGACTTACACAATGGCGTCATGTTCAATGGTGGGACCTTGCACGGGGACAGTGATATACAATGAAGAGCATGTTGATTTATATTGGTCGATAAAGTTCGGTTTCCCTGTTTTGACTCGCACTCTACACACAAACATACAATACTCATGTTTGTATGTGTTATGTTTTGTATATGTGATTGTAATGTAATATAACCGGTATACGCATTACTTTGTTTAAATGTTCAATTTAATGTTTATATAACATATGGATTCTTCCGTACATTTATACATTATCAATTTGTTAGTATCTGTAATATAATTTTGATTGTTTTACTTTTGTCGTATTTTCTACTGAGAAAATCTTTTAAAATACCAGAGAAATAAATAGCAAAAGCCATCCTATTTCTACTACCTATAAAATGAATCGTAAATATCAACAATCTGTGTGAATATTTTCGCGTGTTTTACCCATTAGTATATCCCCTAATGTAGTAAAGATAAATGTTGTGAAATTTTTGGATATAATCTTGGAAACAGTTTTTAACTTGGTCTAAATACATTACTGATGAGAAAAAGTAATGTTTCCATTTTTTATTTTTTGTCCCAGGGTGCAATTTGGCGATTTTAAAGATAATTAGCTAATTTGCATATTTCTGAAATAAGGTCAGGGGTCATTTTCCATCTAGGAATAGTACAGTAGTAATCAAAACAATCATGACAGGGTAATTTGGGGCAAGGAATCCATTTCCAGTGCTTATTTTCATGTGCCGTATGGGGAACGCCCTGAAATCCAAGATGGCTTCCCCTAATTTGCATATTTATGAATATTATTGATTAGCTACATCCTCTAATAAGTATTAATTGCAGGTCGTATAGATTAAATCATGGTCTTAATGTATATTAAAGATACTTCAGCTTGGTTGCCACCTTGGCAACCTCTGACAATGCCTATAATTAGCTTAATTTGATTATTCAGCTAATTTGCATATTCCCAGAAATCGTGTGTTTTGTGAACCCAGAAAGTAAAATCAACGAGAAATACCACTTTTCCATGGTTTTAGGGGGCAACGAATCCATTTATGATACTTATTTCGACGTATCACCTCGGCAACCCACATAAATCCAAGATGGCCGCCTTTGGCATTGTAAAGGAAAACTGCAATGTGCCACTTTAACAGCATTTATTTTGTAAACTATGTACTTTTTGACTTTCTATTATTGGAATTAGCAACTAGAATATTGTTATTACAATGTAGCTTGTTGCTTACAGTAAAACAATTACATCTTTATACAAATAATTGCTGTTAAAGTGGCACATAGCAGTTTTCCTTCAAAATGCCAAAGGCGATGTATTTAGACCATATTAAATACTGTTTCCAAGATTATATTTGAAAAAATTACTGTTTTACATGAGTCGGTATACTACATGGGCACATGGTCACTACTGTGTGAAATTTACTGGGGATTCCCCACATCAGCCAAAAAGTATACATGTATTTATCAAAAATAAAACGTGGCCTATAGCTGGTGCTTTATATGCTGATTCACTGCTTCTTTGTTTGTTGGCCTTCGATCGGTGCTATGTCTCTTTTTCTTCCTGCACTCTTTCAATTCGATTGTTTGTTTTCATGGTTTGGTAGACAAATTATATGACGTACATTAGATATTTCTACTACATGCACTTCGTGTATTATAATCATCTTATTGGATGAACATTGCCATACGTTGTCCCAGCATAATTTGTTATACCAAATGACCAGGGCCTCGTTGCAGAAAGAGTTGCAATCGATTGTAATGTTGCAAGTAATTGCACGTCAGAAAATAATTACGCACATTCTTATCATTATAACAATAGAAAACATAAGGGACAATATTTTTTTTTTTTTAAGAATTAACATATTAAGGTGTGCCCTCTCAATACTTTGTGTGCCACCCTAAATACGTTTACTGTGTACCTGTGGCACCCCGCGCCATTTTATAGCCTGAAATATCGTTTTTGGATGAGTCCTATATAATTGGACTAAATGTTATTACTCTTAGTGCCATATTTTGGCTTAATAATAAACACTTCATGTTTATTTCATAGTTACTTCCCCAAACTTCAATTCCATACATGTCATGTGCGGTTGAATTAACGTTTGATACAATAACAATAAAACACGCCTTGGCACAAACTTATGCCGAAAGGGCGGGTAGCGTCGCGATGGCTGGAACGCGACCATTCGTCCAAAGGCCCCTCCCCCCCCCCCCCCCCCGTTTTTTGCCGAAATGGTGCGTTGGGAGCGTAAAGGCGCGTCAGTTCAGATAACACTATCAAATGGCACATACGGGGGGGGGGGGGCTTATTCCGAATCATTATTTTTAAAAAACATCAAATTCACAATTTTTAGCAGAAAATTTGTTGAAATCAATATGTTTCTAGACAGTGCCCCGTTGTGTTATAACGACTGCATTTTTAATAACAGTATATTAACTAGGCTTGTAAGTTTTATCTACCTTTCGGGCATAGTGGAATTATAACTGATAGTTTGTAATGATATGGTGAAAGTTTTGGTTACTAACATTCAGTTTGACCAAAACCGTATACTTTCCCTTTAATGTAGACACACGCTTAAGACGGTTAATTAATCATCTACATGCGTTATGTTGAATGATTAATCGAGGACAACAAAATATAAACCGAAGAATTGAGATTTTCGCGGGTTTTAATTAACTCAATGGAATTTTCGGCTTGGTACGAACAGTCACGTCACGTTCACGTTCACATCACGTGAACGGTTCTGTACCTTTTGTGAAACAGGTCACCCAAATCTACGAAGTGTAGGGTAAAGTGACCCAACAATTTGTCGTTTTCCATGCCAGTAAAACTCGAATCGTCACGTCTACCAAAACGTGACGTGAGTGTTTAATCAAGATTTTTAAAATTGCAAGCGCTTGTTACTAAGACTAGACATACACGCACAAAGACATTTAAAAATGTCGACGAAAATGCCGAAACCGCCTTATCTAATCATTTCAATCATTATGTTTATAATATATACGTGCATAATTCAGAGTAATCTGAGACGATAATATGCAGTTCTGTCATTTAGGTAATGTACAACCATACCACTTGCATTATTTGTCTTGTTATTAGAGTATTTCTAAAGACGTGTCGTGCGTGGATTTTGGCAAATGTTGATTTCCACCTGAACTGCATGCTACACGCAGCGGACCTTCGGTTCGCATACGCCTGAAGTTCCCGTGCTGGACGTCTGCGCGTGGGCGTTAGTGGCGTTGCATGTGAAAGTGAGTGAGTGAGTGAGTGAGTGAGTGAGTGAGTGAGTGAGTGAGTGATCAATGAGTTTAAAAGTAATAAAACAATGATTTGATTAATAGTGTTAAATTATGGTGATTGAATCGAGTCAATCTATAAATCAATCATTTAATTTAACAATCAATCAATCAATTAATCAGTCAATGAAACAATTAATCACACCAACCAATCAATACTAAATAAATAAATTAAAGTATTTGGCATCCGAACTAGCTACTTGTAGGCAGTGGCGTACCCATGATTTTTTCAAGGGGTGGGTGTAGGGGGGGGGGGGTATTTCGTCAGACAAATTGAAGTCAGCGGGGGAGTGTGGGTAGGGGGTGTCCGTAGAAAATGATCGCAGCCGAGGCCGAGACCAGGACCGGTCACACATTTCGAGGCCGAGACCAAGACATTTCTTGAGAATTATGTAAGGGGCGGAGGGGGGGGGGGGGTAGGGGGTGTCCATCCCCCTGCCCCCATGCCTGGGTACGCCTATAATTGGTATAACAGTATAGGTAGGACTTGTTCGTTCACGATTAAATATACCGAGAATTAGTCTCTTCTCAACGACAATTTACATTCATTTTTTGTACGCAAGCGCCAATTTACGTGAGCTTTCATAAATTGCATATAGTATATCAACAAACTGTTGGGTCACGTAACCCAACACTTCGTAGACTTGGGTGACCTATTTCACGAAATGTTGGGTCACTTTACCCTACACTTCGTAGATTTGGGTGACCTGTTTCACAAAAGGTACAGAACCTTCACGTGACGTGAACGTGAACGTGACGTGACTGTTCGTACCAAGCCGAATTTTCCGGGGGATTCCCCATATCTAACGGCAAAACTATTATGGCGCCTAGCCAATACACAGTATGTGTATAAACAGACTCGCAGACGTACCCTTCAGAATTCCGTGCAGAGTATGCACAATAGATAACCGTAGTTCCCGAGTCTGTATGCACAACTATAACAACTCATTTACAACGAGCATTATAACAACTGAGCTGAACAAAAGTTTCATATTATTTGAACTGCTTTCTCATTGCATATGGAACAAGGCATCATAAAAATAATGGCCGATAAAATTGATAAATCTTTGGTGGAGGAGCATCTAAAATGTCCCATTTGTCATGGAATTTTAGAAGACGCAAGAATGCTCGAGTGCGGGCATTCGTATTGCAAAAGTGCATCGGGTGTTGCCATAGCATCGAAAGCAATAAATCAGCTAGGGTGGACGTCTACTGCGAATGGAGTGTCCATTATGCCGACAGAATGTCTCATTCAAGGTGGGTCTAGCAGAGCTCTGAAGCAAAACTGGATCGCCAACAACATGTTACAGGCTTTGGCCAATAGTAAGAAACAGGAGGAAGAAGCTCCAGACGAAAATATGTGTAAGGTTCATCCAGGGAATGAGGAAAACTACTATTGCAAGGAATGTAACGTAATCGTTTGCAGCCAATGCGCGATTTCCAATCACATTCATTATCGGCGTTGTATTTTAAAACCACAAATGATTGAGGATGCCATCGACAATATCAAAGGGTGAGATCAAGGCTTTGCTCGAGACTGCCAACGTCTGGTCCGCTGAACATGTTGTTTACGAGGACGCGATAGTTGACATGAAGCAGGTCGGATCGCAGGCCATGGAACTGGTCGAGAGAGACATTTTGCAGGAGTACGACGCACACCTCGAAATTGCTTGACAAGTCCAGAGACAGACTCCTCAGCCATGTCACTAAGTCGAAAGACTCCTTCTGCAATCGCATGACGAGCTCCTGCAGACCGAGAGAGAATATATCAATAACGTGAAGCAGTGCTGCAAGCAGGCCAATGACAAAAACAGATCTGGTACTGACAGGGATGTGGTCAGGTTCTTCAAGGATTGGTCTGAAGCTAATGAACAGAAGCAAGTCGCACGACGTTCCAGACATGGCCGATGCGGAGAGTGACCTGAAGATGGTGAGGGCGCTCTACTTCGAGAAGTCGCGTATTCCATTGGACAGCCTGTATAGGGACATCGGGGTTTATTGGCAATTTTCTATGTAAATAAAAGAAAAGAAAACTTTTCACGTTCATGACTGACGATAGGCTTCGCGCTGCGCGCTCAAATTCGGCATATCGCGGTTAGTACACTGCCGGTAGAACCTGCCAGACAGCACGATGCCTAGCTGATAAGCTAAGTGGGTTTAGACTAGTTTCCATAGTTACCGCGTGCAAACAATTCCACCGACCCACGAAATAAACTTGCGCATCATCTGTTTTATAGAATGGGCATTGTTACGCCCCAAAAAGTAAAAAAAGTAAAAATTAGAAAAATTACCGGGATGCATGAAATAATTTACCGGACGCATGAAAATTGTTACCGGACGCATGAAATGTTTACCGGACGCATGACATTTTTACCGGACGCATGATTTTTTTACCGGACGCATGACTTTTCATGCAATCCAGTACAATTAATTGGTCTGCACAAATTTTGCTCTCAACCAATCAGATTGCAGGGATTTATCAACCCATTCTATAAAACTTTTTATAGACTGATTTGATGTCATGTGAAAACGACTGTTACTGCGAAACACATATTTTGACAAAAACATGTCATATTCGGGCAAAATTGTATCGTATTCTTGCAAACTCGTATCAATATTCCGGTCAAAATCATGCATATATGGGAAAAGCCATAAAAAAGGATAACATTTCGTGCGATTGTGATCTTGATAACGCTAAACCCTGACGTCAGCCCCATTGAAACATGTGCCCCTACGCCATTGCTGCTAAAAGCGAGTTTCCATGTGAGGGTATAGGTAATGGAAGTTGGGGGTGGGGGGCAATGGAGGGGGCAAATTTAAGGCTAAATAAGGTATTTTGAATATGGTAGGGGGTCCCTAGTCTATGCCCTATACCGTATCTTTGTCTCTGGGAATGGGATATTTAGAAGATAATATACCACGAATGAGTCTCCCTTTAAGAAGTACTACATATAATGCATCTATTATCACAGAACCGTTCAGCTCAAACATGCACACGGACATTTCTTTTTTTACATTGAACTTATACAATGCCGTCATCTTCACCGATAGCATGAATTTATTTTGGGACATTGATATTTAATTTTGGAGGCAATTTTCTTAGACTGTGTATAATGTGTATGTTGCTATCTAGAATATTTTATCAATTAGCCAATGAAGGTTCGGTTTTCCTGTTTTGACTCGCACATCTATACACAAACATACAAAACTCATGTTTGAATGCGTTATGTTTTTGTTATGCTAAAATGTAGTGTAATCGATAGCCTCTTAGATGTACATGTATTACTATTATTAAAAAATCAAATTTAACGTGTGTACTGTTGTACTGCAAACATGAGCATGTTGCTATCCAGAATATGTTATCAATTGGCGGATAGAAGTTCGGTTTTCCTTCATTGACTCGCGCTCTACACATACACACAACACTCGTGTTTTAATGCGTTATGTTTTGATCCCGGGGGGGGGGGGGGGCACTCATGTATAATGTAAAGACGGGTATGTGCCGCATTAAAGAACCCCTTTTTCACAACCCTTATCCCAGCTCTAAAGATACCCGATTTTCAAAAATTGCCGCTTCCATAGACCCCCGAATGATTTAGCTATGTATTTGACTAGCGCCCAAGTCCATTATTCTCTTCTAGTTCGGCTCCAAGTGACCACCATTTGAGATCTTTTGAGGGCATTCCGTAGGTCTTTGTGTAGCTCCAAAGTCTATTGTATTTTGTAGTTTTAGTCTGCTCCTTAGACCCCTTAACTCCCGTTTCCAGGGTTTTTGTAGCTCAAAGACCCTATATTTTGTGCTTGTAGTCAGCTCTTCAGACCCCCATTTCAGAGTCTCGTGAGGCACACCCCCGTTAAAAAATAATTCGAGTGCCCCCCCCCCGCCCCCCCCCCCCCACGGGTTTTTGATATGTGATTGTAATGTAATCGATAACCGGGAGACGTATTACTTTGTTTAAAATATTCAATTTTAATGTTGATATGAAATGTGTATACGGCTGTACATTTATACGATATCAATTTGCTTATATCTGTAATTATAATTTTGGTTTTACTTATGCTATGTTTCCTTTTGAACCTCTGTACAAGGTTAGTGTGATGATTTAGGAAATGTCACTTTACATTTTCGCTCATTACTCGGTCATATGAAAATTTATTACCATGGAATTCAATTTCATACATTACTCATTGGACATATCAGATCACATAAATACAAATTGCAGCAACCGCAAACCACACGTATATCATGTTATCAAAGTTACTAGATTGCAACGTTTAGAGTTTGACTGGTTTCAGAGATGTGGACAATGGACTCAATTTAGTTACAAGGGTTTTTTCCCCCTCAAATATTATCTACTTCGCGAGCATTTTAACAATGTAACAGTGATTTCCGTTATCTGTCACAGGACATTATGAAGGGTTTGTATAGACATCTACATTCAACTCTGTTTTACCTATATTAATACAGAAAACAACTACTAGTACCTATTTTACTTTTGGTTCCCCTTTATTCCCTTAACATATCATTTACGTCATTTATATAATGAGTATTCACTCTACAATTTCATCAACAATAAACAGGCCCGTGGCCTGGGTGGGGGAGGGGGGGGGGTGCCCCCCCCCCCCCCACAAAAAAAAATAAGAAGATCTACTTTGTGTCGGTCTTTGGTCCACGTTGTATCGGTCTCGGTCATTTAAACCAGTAGTCTCGGACAACAATGGTCTTGTTGCCCCCCCCCCCCCCCCCCCCCCCCCCATGGTCTTGGTATCGGCCTCGAAATTGTTTGGAGACGGACCCCCTGGCCCCAACCCGCTTACACGAATCACGGCCACGATCAATCTTGGTCCCGATTTGGACGACCCCCCCCCCCCCCCCTCCCCCCCCCAAAAAAAAAAATCCTTGCTACGGTCCTGAATTAATGATAGTAATGCAATGATAATGGTTGCTTCTTATATAGCCATCGTTCCGTCTTTCGACGCTCGCGGCGCATCGGATGCACACTTCAATCGCTCCACACTCCACACACATAGAGCGCATTTCCCACTTCCTGGGGAGCATTCCAGCCAGGCACCTTGTAGGTGCACACAATGCCAAGGAACCACATACCATCCTTCCGGGCACCTATTTATACACATGGTCAATAGCAGGAAAACTGTGCTTCAAGCAGTTGTGAACACTTTTCAAAATCTGGAAATATGTATCTCTGTTTATTTAAACAATTAATAATGATCACAAAATCTAAGTTCAAACATCAAAATATAACCTACGTAAAAAAGTTGACAAATTCACAGAATAAGCAAATATAGAAAATGCTGTTTTCAAAGAAAGTTATAACTTATACATTATTCATATCTGTAACATTTAACATTCTTTAATTCTTTAAACATTCTTTACATTTTCTTCCAACTTTGTCCGTGGCAGAATCACTTCTCCACTTTGGAAATTTGTTTAATCTTTAAACACAACTAATGTTTTTTTTTTTCCACCAACTAGTTCGGAAATGTACAATCATAAAACAAGTAATACTAGTTTCTACTTAATTACATTTAAAGCATGCTGTTGAATTTGACAAAATGAAACAAAAAAGACATTCATGCATAATATAAGGCATACACATTGCAATGTGTGCATCAATTTAAATTAAATGTGTGCTGAAAGGCACTTAGTAACATTGTTCAAATCCTCAAAACAGTTACTTGGAACTCTAGTGGTTCTCACATAATTTGTCATGTTCATGTTTTAAAAAAGCACGTGATAGGTTTCGGTTTTTCAAATTTCCATTTCGTTCAAAAGATATTTACGTTTGAAGTGTTCAGATATTGAACTGTCTACGGGTAATTTCAGCCGTGTACAAAGTTAGTGCATACAGTGTATATCATTTTACATTTTTGCTAATTTCTCGGCGAAAAAAGATCCAATTAACGTGAATTGTTTACACATTACTTTGCAGACATACTATGAGATCACACAAATACAAATTTTATTAATCACTCATCACTTTTTGCACTTGTCAAGAAAGTTACTAGATCCCTTTAATACCGACGATATGATAATGTCTACATGTATTAGATTTGTTCTCCAAATATCAGACCAATGGTTATGTTTTTGGATATTTCAGCCATTTCTGAACCGATTTTGATCAAATAAAGTTTATTCTGTCATTAAAATTGTATGCTCTTTCGAATTTGCCATTTAGTTTTCATTATCTCACCAAAAAATTATTTTGTGTAGCGCCGTCTATACCAAAACTCAACTATCCCTCTAATTCATAACCGTGCATATCATAACATAATATTCCTATCATAACAATAAAGAAAAATCCCAATGTTACAATCAAAAATACTTTACAATTCAATATGTTGGAACCAATTTCTTCAAAACATCAACATTAAAAGCCTATCGATCGAAGAATATAGAACCAGCAAATTTACTAAAAACATACATTTCTTTTATTGCATTCAATTCAATTCAATTCAATTCAAGGTATTTTATTCAACTATTTGTAGCCAAAGGCTAAATTACAAGTGAATTTACAAGGTAAAAACATCAAAATTACATACATTGAAAGAAAATATACATATTATATCAATACAGTTCAAAATATAAATAAGAATGCAAGTGGTTGGCATGTAAAAGTGGCAGGATGTAAATATTGCCTATCAAAATATGAGGAATAACAACACAATTATCAATATGATATCAACCTAGTGTAAATGAACTATCAAATACGTAGTATCAAAATTAAAGGCTTTTGCATAAAGTAGCATAACTTATTTAGTGAATGGGTAATCTTTACTTCAATGAAACTAATTGTAAGAGCGTTTAAAGCATATCAATTTTCTATTAAAACTTTAATTTCTATTAAAATTACAAATAATAATATACATGTACGAACAATGCAAACAAAGATTAAATGACTGAACGAGTGGGAATTACAAGTAAATCAATAACAATTCACAAGAAAGTAAATAGCTATAAACTATAAATCATAACATTATGTTACAGGTTATAAATAAAGCCATGTTGGGTTGTATTGAATGACTCAAATGTAAGTGCTTCAATAAAATAAAATAGTATTTAAAATGTCCAGGGTTTATATTACATGTTTATATTCTCAATACAAATTTAGTGAATACATATTTATACAGTCAAGAAATATATAGCAAGTTATAATATTAATGAAACTGTCTAAGTAAACATGTATAAAAATAGCCATTTTAGAATGTATGCCTGATTAGAAAAGTTGAAAGCTCTTAACTGTCAAAAAGTAACATGAATGGGATTTATATTGTGAGAATTGTTCATGGCACTAACTGGCAAGTCCATCTATAGAGATTGCACAAAATGAGATTCATAAATATAATTATAAGGTTTTTAAAAAGTCTATAATAGTAAAATATAAGTTCTAGTATCAATTCTGGTTGAAGAGTCTCACTAGGAATGGCAGAGCACTCTTCCGATAGCGCTCTGTTCTACATTTCACAGTCCTATATTGATCACTAAAACGCAGTGCACGGAGTTCAGACTGCTTTGGTGGCAACCATTGGGGAAAGTTTTTCTCAATTGATTTTGCAAACTTAACACACAATTGGACACGTCTTTCCGCCAAAGTGATGAGTTTTGTGGTTAAGAGTGCGTTCTCGTAGGTTTGGTACTCTGGGCCGAGTATGATACGTAGTGCCCTTTTCTGTATACTCTCTATCTGTTCTGATTCCGCTAAGGTAAGTGAGGAGTGCCAAACCGGTGCACAGTATTCAGTGATGGGCCTAATGTAACATTGGAACACGGTCAGTAAGTCGTCTGCTAGAAGGCCGAACTTTTTAAGAGTTCTAAGCATGTACAACTTTCTACTTGACCTTGAGACAAGGTCGCATACATGATTTTTCCATTTCAGGTCATTCTGGATTGTAACGCCTAGTAATTTTACATGGTCGCACTCTGGGATCGGTTGATTAGCAATTATAACAGGTTCGGGGTCTGCGGGGTGTCTGCTAAATGATATTTTGAGGAATTGGCATTTAGCTGGATTTAACTTCATACGCGTGGATTCACACCACGCTTCCAACTCACGGACAGTTTGCGATATGTTACTCCCTGTGGTTGGCTTTCAGCTATCGTCAGGTCATCAACATATTTCCACCTGGGTAAAGTTGATTCGTCTAGTGCATCGTTTACTATTGCGAGGAAAAGGATTGGTCCCAGGCGTGTACCCTATGGAACACCTGCATTTGTCACCACTGGTTCTGAAAGTTTGCCTCGGTATCGGACTTGCTGTGTTCGCTCTGATAGGAAGCTGGACACCCATGGTACCAGTTCTGGTCTAGCATCCTATGCGTAGATCTTCTGAATGGCAATGTTGTGGTCAACCAAGTCAAATGCCTTGGAAAAATCTGTCATCACCACCGTTGATGTATATCCTGTTTTGCCAGCATGTGAATTCAAGTATTCCAGTAGATCTACCAGGTAATGAGAGGTTGACATACCCGGCCGATTTCCATACTGATGATGATCAATGTTTCCACTGATGTCAGCGAGCAGCATCTTGCAAACAAAGAGTTCAGCAAGTTTTGCGAAATGACTGGTAAGTGCAATTGGTCTCAGTTTGTCTATTGAGGGTGGTGATGTTTTAGGTATTGTCACTATGGTGGACATTTTCCATTGATGAGGAACGATTCATTGATTATATCACAAATTGGAGTTGTAAGTTCAAGTGCGAATTCGCGAATCAAGCGACTGGATATGCCATCAGGCCCGCAGCTCTTACCAACTTTGGTCTTACGAAGTTCGTGGTAGACCTGCCAGAGATGTACCTTCGGAGCACTGGCTTCTCTTAGCGGTAAGTATGCAGGGAGACTTGAATGGCTAAGGGGTGGTATATCTTCAGCGACTTTCACAAGATGGGTGTTGATTGCAGTGGCAACTTCGATGTAGTCATCCTCAACAAACCCCTGGGACATCTATCTGCAATTCGGTTGATTTATTTGAAGTCATTAGTTTGATTATACCGGTACCATGAACTTGGATTCTCTTGTTTTAATCGATGAACACGATTGTGATGAAATTCAATTTTGGCCTGTTCAATTTCTCTTTGAATCTGGTTTCGAATTTGTGTCCAATCTGGGGATCCGAAGTTAAAGAGTCGTTGGCGCTGTCGAATAAGGCATTTTATTTTGGTGGTCATCCATGGCTTGTCATCGTCGTGGAGTCGGACCGACGACTTAAGCGGGAAATAGTTGTCAATCGCTGGGTCCAACTCGCTATAGAAACGGTCACATTTTTCAGTAAAGATTACTCACCCTTAAGACAACATTTGTGTGTCATCAGCAATTTGACTATTTTTTAACTTCAACGGATCCATCATTTCCATTGTTGTTTCAAATCAATAACTCACACTTCAATAACAACCAAATACAATTAATAAGGCGGAAACTGGACACCCTCATTTAAAGGGGACCACAACGCAAAGGACAGACCCATGAAAACATACGCTTCTATGGTGGTGAGTTTTCAAATGATTTAATTTGTATCCGGAAGCCAATTCTTCTGAACTTGTAGGTGGAATGGACTACCAAAACAATTACCCCTTTATTTGTAAGAAAATTATCATTTTGGGGTGATGGTTCCCTTTAAAGAAAATATAATTAATGTTCATTGTTATTCATTATATACAAGTTAGGGCGTAGTATCATGTATCCAAGAAACGGCTTACCAAAATATTTCATTTCTAATATTTTATCCAAAAACTTCTCTATAAACTTTTTAGAAAATGTCTTGAATAAATTATCAATCGGTTCTGGTCTCCAATTAGTTAATAAATTGTTGTTAGCTTTTTATATAAAATATCTATTGCTTCTCTTCCTTATAAGGGAGAATAATGTTTTTTCTTCTTTTGTACATTCACTAATGGTTACTTTCGTATCACACATTTACTTTTGTTTATGTTATATATTTTTCAAAGTCTGTATTATATGAATTATGTATCAATGTTTTCTTTTTCATGTACTGTATATAATTGACGGAATAATTTACTTCGGCTTTAAGAACTTCTGCAGACATTTTCGTTTTCTTTAATCTTTTTTAAGGGAGGGAAAAGCGGAGGAGGAGGAGGTGAGGGGAGATGAAGAGAAAATGCATGACGCGGAGGGGACGGAGGGGGAGAGAGAGGAGGGAGATGAGGAGAAAGCGCATGAAGCGGACGGGGTGGAGAGGGAGGTGGAAGTGGTGGAGGAGGCGAGAGAAGACGAGGAGGAAGTGCATGAAGCGGAGGGGACGGAGAGTGAAGATGAAGCGGTAGTGGAGGAGAGGAAAAACGAAGAAGAAGTGCACGAAGAAGAGGAGACGGAGAGGGAGGAGGTTGCGGTGGAGGGGGGAAGGGGAGACAAGGAGGGAGTGAATGAAGCGGAGGAGGCGGAGGGGGAGATAGAGGAAGAAGATGTAACGGAGGAGATGGGGCGCAAGGAGCCTTTGTGGAAGGAAATGGTGGAAGAGACGAAGGGAGATGAAGAGGAAGATGAAGAAATTGAGGAGATGGGGCGGGAGGAGACCTTGGGGAAAGAAGCAGTGAATGAGAAGAAGGGAGAGGAAGAGGACGTAGAAGAAGCGACAGAGATGGAAGTGGGGAATGAAGCGGGGGAGGGGAAGGAGAAGCGGGAGGAGGAAGTTGATGGGATGTTGGAGGGGAGGGCCGAGGTGCCGAATGAGAATGCTGGAAGTTTGGAAGGTCCCAATAATCTTCCATCAACGCGTTCTGATGACCATGTTGAAGGGGCGCACTCTGTGGATGCTGTTCCGTCAGGCTGGTTCTCAAATCTTGGTTGATCTGCAATAATAATAGTAGTATATTAAACATCTCCCATCGTAATTTGAACCCCATAATCAACATAAGAAATTATTCAAAGTAAACCCAAACTGCGACATTACATCCAAACAGAATGAACTGCTCGATAGCTGGATCATTTTATTAAGGTCGTTACATTTTGTTTTGTATTGTATTGTATTAGTGGTGTAAATAAGATGTTACCATTGTTACAGGTAGCATTTTAATATGGATACAGTTATTAGTAAGCCTGACAGGTTGTGAATGCCTTTGTTCAATTTGAAATAGCACTAAACTCACTAATGGGCTTTCTGGAACAGTAAGTCTACTAACGAGGTAGTATATCGTTGCCCGAAGCGATAGCTGAGAGAAATGATAATTCCTATACCACCAAAATATCCATTATTTTCATTTGAGGTTGTCAAAAGGGCGCAAAATTAAGACTGAGTTTTGTATTTGTTCACAGAGAATCCAAAAATGTAAGAGTTTTTCATTTAAAACGCATTAAACAAATATAACGCCCAAATCCTCAGTGAAAAGACCACCTAATTTCCCCAAACACACACAAATTCGTGTGACGTCATTACAATGACGTCATTTTGCCGTGCCCCTGTGGTAATCGCGATTTTAAGGGGGCGGGACTTTATTACTTAGCAAATTACGGAAAGCTTTTAAACGTGTGTGCAAGCACTTAATTTCTGTAATCTGTTTGTAATCAGTTCAATTCGAACTCGGGCTGTAATATTGACTAAAGTGGATAATGTAATAATGATGTAATTTATTCATATGGAGAGCACACTGGCTAGTCCATGACAACACTCAGTCGTATCGCAATCATTTATTATCTTGTCTGATTTTGATCAAATTTTTACCAAGTATTCTCCTCGTTCCCCTTATTCTGAAAAATAATATCTAAATAACTAAATAACTAAATCTGGCCTTGAATTCCCTTCTAACAAATATTTAAGCCATTGAGCAATGTAATCTATATCTATAAATGGTAAAGAAAGAAACTCACCGATTAGTACAGACATAGTTTCTCGAGCGTCTCCTGCTAGGCTGGCTATGTTTGAACGTTTTAGATGGTGGCCAGTTAACCCGATGTACAGGCTGTGCGATGGGGTCGGGAACTTTTCAAAGTAGAGCGCCCTCACCATCTTCAGGTTACTCTCCGCATCACCCGTGTCTGGAACGTCATGCAACATGCTTCTCGCCAACTCTTCCGACCAGTCCTTGTAGAACTCTACCACGTCCTTGTCTGTACCGGTGGTCAATTTGTTTTTGGCCAGCATGCGGCACTGCATCACTTTAGTCGTGTATTCTTTCTCGGTATGCAAGAGTTTGTCCATGCGACCGCTGAAGGAGTCTTTCGATTTGTTGACATTGCTGAGGAGTCTGTCCCTGGACTGGTTGAGTAGTTCAAGGCGTGTGTTGTACTCCTGCAAGATGTCTCTCTCGACCAGGTTCAGGGTCTGCAACCCGACCTGTTTGATGCGCTCTGTAGTGACCACGTAAGCAACATGCTGAAATGACCAGACGTCGGCCTTCTTCAGCAAGCCCAGGACCCTCTCTTTGGTGATGTCGACCATCTCCTTGATCTTCTTCGGTCTCGTCCCGTGGTCGAAATGGTCAGAAATGACGCAGTGGCTGCACACGATAATCTCACAGTTCTCGCAGTAGTAGTCTTTCCCGTTCTCTGGATGAATCTTGCATGTCTGCTCTTCATCCTTACCACTAGTGGCCATGACCTGAACAATGTTGTTCGCGATTAAGTTTAATTGCTTCAGATCGCTGCTAGACCCAACTTTAAATGAGACATACTGTCGGCACGAGGAACAATACATTCGTAGTGAAGAACATCCACCTTCAGTTTGTCCGTGCTTCTTCCATTCCTTCGAACCTATCACCTGACGAATACATGTTGTACAATACGAATGCCCACACGCAAGCATTCTCGCGTCTTTTAGAGTACCATGGCAAGTTTGGCATGTTAGTTGTTCCTCTACCAAGGGTTTATCTATTTTCTCTGCCATCCTTCCTGTCGTATTTTTTCAACTGCAAGTACTGGATATTTCCAATTCAAGATTCGAACAAGATGAATCCTGAAATCAGTATTTTTTGACTGAAAATCCTTCTACCTCTACTAGCACAATTTAAATGGGTACAGTACAAAAGCGAAGTGACTACAATTTACATGCAATGATATTAAATTCATAGTCCAAGTAGCTGGTAACTTCCCCAACTGGGAATTCCCCATAAACAATGGGCTATAAACCCACTGAATGCCAAATCAAACTGCAAAATATAAGTTTGCATGGACAACAATTATAATTAATGATGAGAAATTATGAGAAAGCAGTGTGTCATTAATTAAGTTCGTTGATGATCATTGTCGAATTATTCACGATAGTAAACAATTTTAGAACATTCATAATTTATAACGTAAACTATTGGCATAAGTGACTATAGCAATCTCATGACATTTTAAAACAAAACAGCGTCATTATCAGGCAAAACTCGTGCCATGTTAGAGAAAATCATCATGTTATTTTCGGATTTAACCATCAAAAACTAAATTTTCAAATCAAAGGAGGCGAAGGCCCTTTTTTCTCTCTTTTTTGCTTGTCAGGTGACAATTGGAAAATAGACGTCAGTCTCCCCCCCCCTCCCCCCCCCCCCCCCCCCCGGCCCACCCCTGGGCTACACCACCGAATATCGTTTCGCAATATCCCGTTCGGATATGGAGAATGTCCTGAAAGGTTCGTGTTGGAAAAAATTCATCCAGTGACGTGCAGGTATAGCCAAAAATAGTTTTAAAAGCATTGCATTATTAAAGGGTACCACCAGACAGAGATTTAGCTCTCCTACACCAAAGACATATCCCAAATGAACATACAAAACAAGTCTGTGATCCTGAAAGTATTTCTACATCGCCAGGGAATCATTTTTAATAACACCTGTCAATCATTCTGTCAGCGCAGTTCCGATAACGATATCACTTAACAATCCTCTTATCGATCGCAACTGCGATATATCGCAGCAAGCAGAGAAATCTCGAAAATCTCTTGTGTGCAGCGAATAAAATATCAACTTGGCGTTCAGAAACAGCATCTATCGCGTATACACTATCGCTGTACAAGCGATGTAGTACTATACATTGCATACATGCAGAATAACCTACATGCATTATGCATGGTGCGATGGCTAGTATACTCCTGGGCATTATGTGTACATCAAAGTGCGAGCGTGCGTGGGCGTATTGCATGCATGCCCGAAACGATACTAATTATTGCTGTGCTGTGCGATAAATCGCTCTTAGTACATATAGCGTACGCGTATTGATTGAGCGGTCGTGCAAATGTCGCGCGCGCGAACCACTCAATAGCTGTGGTTCCGTAGGTCGTAGTAATCAATTGCATTGTTCTCAAATTACAGAAACATATCAGACCCCATGAGAGTATGATTGATATTCAATTATAGTACCAAAACAACTAAGCATTGGTTTTATAATGCCCGGTGGTCCCCTTTAATGTGTTAATGTTTTAATGTGTTATGTGTACATATCTAAATGAAGTGAAGCTAAGACGTACTTTGTTATAATGTTCAATTTAATTCTGATTTAAATTATGGATTCTGTTGTATTCGTTGTTAGAATATGAATATCAATTTTTCATAATGTTATAATGGACTATAAAATGGATTCATATAATGTATGGTTTGATGACTACAGCATTCGAGTAATTGCTTATTAGACCCAGGCCCCTTTGCAGAAAAAAGTGCAATAAGTTGTTAAGTTGCAAATATTTTACAAGTCAGATCATGTGACTAAATGCACAATTCCAACTGGTTGAAATGCACACTCTCACACACACACACACACACACACACAAACAATGTGTTTTAAAAACGAAGTCTTTTTCCCTAGATGGAATTCCCCGGCCGAGGGATAGCCTAGAGTTTTCTCTTACTTGAATCACTTCATGGACAGTCTGTGTATTATGAAAGAATTGTATATTTCAGTAATTCCGTGCAATATATTGCGCAATACACATGATAGAGAATCGTGATATATCATTGTCACGAATCCATTTTCATCATTACAACTGAACTGCATAAAAGTATCATATTATTTGAACCGGTTTCTCATCAATCCAGTGCAGTGAACGAGACTTCGTAATAAAATGATGGCCGACAAAATTGATAAATCTTTGGTGGAGGAGCATCTGAAATGTCCTGTTTGTCATGGAATTTTGGAAGACGCGAGATTGCTCGAGTGCGGGCATTCGTATTGCAAAACGTGCATCGGTGCTGTGATAGAGTCGAAACAAAGACGGCTAAGTGGAGATCTACTGCAAATGGAGTGTCCATTATGTCGACAGAATGTCTCAATTCAAGGTGGGTCTAGCAGCGCTCTGAAGCAAAACTGGATCGTAAATAACATTTTACAGACTTTGGCCGAGAACGAGAAACAGGAGGAAGAAGCTCCAGATACGTGTTGGGTGCATCCAGGGAGCGAGGAAGACTACTACTGCAAGGAATGTAACCAAATCGTTTGCAGTCACTGCGCAATTTCCAATCACATTCATGGTAATACTTCCCCTTTAAGACCGAAGAGGATTGAGGATGCGATCGCCGATATCAACGGTGAGATCGAGGCTTTGCTCGAGAATGCCGAGGACTGGTCCGCTCAGCATGTCGTTTACGAGGACGCGATCGTTGACATTAAGCAGGTCGGATCGCAGGCCATGGACCTGGTCGAGAGAGACATCTTGCAGGAGTATGACACACGCCTCGAACAACTCAACCAGTCCAGGGACAGACTCCTCAGCCATGTCACCGAGTCAAAAGACTCCTTCTGTGAGCGCATGGACGACCTTCTGCAGACCGAGAGAGAATATATCGATAACATGAATCAGTGCCGCATGCAGGTCAATGACGAACTGGATACTGGTACTGACAAAGATGTGGTCAGGTTGTACAAGGACTGGTCCCAAGAGATGAAGAGACACCTGTCGTACGGCGTCCCAGACATGGCCGATGCGGAAAGTGACCTGAAGATGGTGAGGGCGCTCTATTTCGAGAAGTCGCCTATTCCATCTGACAGCCTGTATAGGGACATCGGGTTTATTGGAAATCATCTGGAATCAGATGACGTGCATACATTGTCAGCGAGTGATGTTGAAGGAGAAGACAACCAAGATACGTCAGAACGCAAAGACATTTCTTATGCTGACCAAGATATGCGAGAATACAAATACACTGAGTACGCTTATCAAGATTTTCAGATTACATGCAACCGTCGTAGAAAAATAAACAAGAAGAAAAAATAAGGAGAGGGATTCTTTAGTAAATATAATGCAATTATCAAAAGAAGGTGACATTTTTGTATGAATAGTATGCATTTTCGAAAGTAGATGAAAACCACTGCGATGGTTGTTACGTCACATTGAATAAAAGCATTGAATCTGTCACATAGTGCTTACTGTGATTTGCACGAATAATCTACATGTAGATGCACAGTGTACATATTGCCGTCACAAGTTTTCACCACATTTTTGATTTTGGAAACTAGACTAAATGTATAGTTTAGAACGTTTTATAGACTGATTTCATGTCATGTGAAAACGACTGTTACTGCGAAACACATATTTTGTCAAAAGCATGTCATATTCGGGCAAAATTGTATCGTATCATGTTATATTTGGGAAAAGCCACAGCCACATTGAAAATGTACCCCTACGCCAATGCTGCTAAAATCGATTTTCCATGTGAGGTATCTGGAATGGAAGGTGGTGGGGGGGGGGGGGGGGCATGGAGGGGCAAATTTAAGGCTAAATAAGGTAGTTTGAATATGGTAGGGGTCCCTAGTCTATGCCCTATACCGTATCTTTGTCTCTGGATGGGGATATTTAGAAGATAATATACCACGAATGAGTCTCCCTTTAAGAAGTACTACATGTAATGCATCTATAATCACAGAACCATTCAGCTCCAAACATGCACACGGACATTTTTTTTACATGACTTATACAATGCCGTCATCTTCACCGATGCATGAATTTATTTTGGGACATTGATATTCAATTTTGGAGGCAAATTTCTTAGACTTGTGTATACTGTGTATGTTGCTATAATCTAGAATATTTTATCAATTAGCCAATGAAGTTTGGTTTTCCTGTATTGACTCGCACTTTATACACAAACATACAATACTCATGTTTGTGTGTATAATGTTTGTATACCTGATAGTAATGAAATCGAGAGCCGGTAGACGTAGTACTTTGATTAAATATTAATTTTAATGTTGATATGAAATGTGGATTCTGCTGTACATTTATACGATATCAATTTGCTTGTATCTGTAATATAATTTTTGTTTTACTTATGCTATGTTTCCTTTTGAAACTGTGTACAAGGCTAGTGTGATGATTTAGGAAATGTCACTTGACATTTTCGCTCATTACTCGGTCATATTAAACTTATTTACCATGGAATTCAGTTTCATACATTACTCATTGGACATTTCAGATCACATAAATACAAATTGCAGCAACTGCAAACCACACGTATCATGTTTTAAAAGTTACTAGATTGCAACATTTAGAGTTTGACTGGTTCCAAAGATGTGGACAATGGACTCAATTTAGTTACAAGGGTTTTTTTTCCCCTCAAATATTATCTACTTCGCGAGCATTTAAACAATATAACAGTGTTTTCCGATATCTGTCACAGACATTATGAAGGATAGTTGAATAAACACATGGCGGTTCATGTTATTGAATTTGTACATTTGTATAGACATCTACATTAAACTCTGTTTTACTAGTACCTATTTTACTTTTGGTTCCCCTTTATTCCCTTTACATATCATTTACGTCATTTATATAATGAGTATTCACTCTACAATTTCATCAACAATAAACAGGCCCGTGGCCTGGGTGGGGGGTGCCCCCCCCCCCCCCCCCCACAAAAATAATCAGAAGGTCTACTTTTTGTCGGTCTTTGGTCCACTTTGTATCGGTCTCGGTCATTTAAACCAGTAGTCTCGGACAACAATGGTCTTCTTGCCCCCCCCCCCCCCCCCCCCATTGTCTTGGTATCGGCCTCGAAATTGTTTGGAGACGGACCCCCTGGCCCCAACCCGCTTACACGAATCACGGCCACGATCAATCTTGGTCCCGATTTGGACCACCCCCCCCCCCCCCCCCCAAAAAAAAAAAAAAAATCCTTAATGATAGTAATGCAATGATAATGGTTGCTTCTTATATAGCCATCGTTCCGTCTTTCGACGCTCGCGGCGCATCGGATGCACACTTCAATCGCTCTACACTCCACACACATAGAGCACATTTCCCACTTCCTGGGGAGCATTCCAGCCAGGCACCTTGTAGGTGCACACAATGCCAAGGAACCACATACCATCCTTCCGGGCACCTATTTATACACATGGTCAAGAGCAGGAAAACTGTGCTTCAAGCAGTTGTGAACACTTTTCAAAATCTGGAAATATGTATCTCTGTTTATTTAAACAATTAATAATAATCACAACATCTAAATTTAAACATCAAAATATAACCTACGTTAAAAAGTTGACAAATTCACAGAATAAGCAAATATAGAAAATGCTGTTTTCAAAGAAAGTTTTAACTTATACATTATACATATCTGTAACATTTAACATTCTTTAAATTCTTTAAACATTCTTTAAATTTTCTTCCAACTTTGTCCGTGGCAGAATCACTTCTCCACTTTGAAAATTTGTTTAATCTTTAAACACAACTTTTTTTTTCCACCAACTAGTTCGGAAATTTACAATCATAAAATAAGTACTACTAGTTTCTACTTAATTATATTTAAAGCATACTGTTGAATTTGACAAAATGAAACAAAAAAGGCATTCATGCATAATATAAGGCATACACATTTCAATGTGTGCATCAATTTAAATTAAATGTGTGCTAAAAGGGACTTAGTAACATTGTTCAAATCCTCAAAACTTACTTGGAACTCTAGTGGTTCTCACATAATTTGTCATGTTCAAAAAGCACGTGACAGGTTTCGGTTTTTCAAATTTCCATTTCGTTCAAAAGATATTTACGTTTGAAGTGTTCAGATAATTAACTGTCTACGGGTAATTTCAGCCGTGTACAAAGTTAGTGCATACAGTGTATATCATTTTACATTTTTGCTAATTTCTCGGCGAAAAAAGATCCAATTAACATGAATTGTTTACACATTACTTTGTAGACATATGAGATCACACAAATACACATTTTATTAATCACTCATCACTTTTTGCACTTGTCAAGAAAGTTACTAGATCCTTTACTTTAATACCGACGATATGATAATGTCTACATGTATTACATTTGTTCTCCAAATATCAGACCAATGGTTATGTTTTTGGATATTTCAGCCATTTCTGAACCGATTTTGATCAAATAAAGTTTATTCTGTCATTAAAATTGTATGCTCTTTCGAATTTGCCATTCAGTTTTCATTATCTCACCAAAAAATTATTTTGTGTAGCGCCCTCTATACCAAAACTCAACTATCCCTCTAATTCATAACCGTGCATATCATAACATAATATTCCTATCATAACAATAAAGAAAAATCCCAATGTTACAATCAAAAATACTTTACAATTCAATATGTTGGAACCAATTTCTTCAAAACATCAAAATTAAAAGCCTATCGATCGAAGAATATAGAACCAGCAAATTTACTAAAAACATACATTTCTTTTATTGCATTCAGTAAAGATTACTCACCCTTAAGACAACATTTGTGTGTCATCAGCAATTTGACTGGTTTTTAACTTCAACGGATCCATCATTTTCATTGTTGTTTCAAATCAATAACTCACACTTTAATAACTACCAAATACAATTAATAAGGCGGAAACTGGACACCCTCATTTAAAGGGGACCACCACGCAAAGGACAGACCCATGAAAACAAACGCTTCTATTGTGGGGAGTTTTCAAATGATTTAATTTGTATCCGGAAGCCAATTCTTCTGAACTTGTAGGTGGAATGGACTACCAAAACGATTACCCCTTTATTTGTAAGAAAATTATCATTTTGGGGTGATGGTTCCCTTTAAAGAAAATATAATTAAAGTTAATTGTTATTCAGTGTATACAAGTTAGGGCGTAGTATCATGTATCCAAGAAACGGCTTACCAAAATATTTCATTTCTAATATTTTATCAAAAAACTTCTCTATAAACTTTAAGAAAAGGTCTTGGATAAATTATCAATTGGTTCTGGTCTCCAATTAGTTAATAAATTGTTGTTACCTTTTTATATCAAAGATCTATTGCTTCTCTTCCTGATAAGGGAGAATAATTTGTTTTCTTCGTTTGTACATGGCGGAGATGGCGGAGATGGGGGCGAGAGGAGACCTTGGGGAAAGAAGCAGAGAAGGAGAAGAAGGGAGAGGAAGAGGAAGTAAAAGAAGCAAAAGAGATAGAAGGTGGGAAGGAGGCGGGGGAGGGGAAGGAGAAGCGGTGTCACGCTAAATTCGTACGCACTGCGAAATTCGTACCCAGTCGCAAATGCGCATGCGCACCTGTGGGAAAATTGGCTGCAAAATTCGTACCCCGTGCGTAAAATGTGCGTTCACGCGATGTTTCTATTATGACGTCATGTTCCATGGGTAATGAATATTCACGATAACGTATCTTTACAATGCTGAATATTCATGATATTGTGACGTCACAATGCCATATCGCCGTACTTTACAATGCTGAATATTCAATGAGATTGTGACGTAACAATGGACGACTATTAACACACAACTTATCTTGGTTTTATCTGAACATCTCAATTATCAGTGAGTAGCACTCAGTCGTACATGCAACACCGCAAAAAAAAAAAAACCCAAAACAAGCCAAGACAAGAAGAATATTATTCTTTAGACAAGTTTGACATGATGAAGTTGAAATATTAAATCGATTCAAATTAATCAGCAGAGGGGTGGTGAGTGGGGGAGTGACAGATAGGAGGGATGAGGGGGTATGGGAGCGGGGGAAAGTGGAGTATAGACGGCATGGGCGTCGATCACGGGGGATGGGGGGATGGGGGGATGGGTGATATATCCCCCCCCCCAAAAAAAACAAAAAACAACAAACAAACAAACAAACAAACAAACAAACAAACAAAAAATATTTCAGATGGGAGGATGGCTTGTATTTTTATCCCCCAATATTTGGGGTTCAAAAAATATATAACATTAAAATAAAGGAGCATTGCCCCCCTCTCATTCATAATGTGAAAGTTGATACTATAGTCTTCTTTTAACCACATTTTGATAGGACTAGACTGCCCAAATCCAAAATATTCCGAAGCTGCGGCCCCTTGGAACCCCCATTAAGGTTATTTGACCCAGTCCCGGCCATGTACTCCTTGAATAGTTTGACTTCTCTATATGCCCACTTCAAATTTAGCTAACTATATAACTGTATGTATTTCCTTAGGCTATAGACAACATCTTTATTTTTGGATAGTACAATTCCCAAAGCTTCTGATTTTTATTCAGGGTTCCATCAGGATGCTTGCAATCTATGTATCTATCAGGTTAAAGTTCACCTATACTTGGACATAGCCCCTCCCCCCCCCTCATAACATGATGCTTGCAATGTGTAATTAATAACCTTCCGATTTCTAAACAGCTAAATCCAAAAGCTTTTGGGCCCCCTGTATATCTCCCCCCCCCCCCCCACCCCCCCCCCCCGATGGCGAGAAGAAATCAACGCCTATGATAGACGGGAATGTATAAGGGGAAGGGGAATATAGGTGAGGTCGGGGAATGAAGGATGAATGACTATGATGAGGAGAGGCAAGCGACTTGGAGAAGGTGGGGTAACGATGGAAATGAGAGGTAGAGAGGGTAGAGAGGAGGGATGTGAGGGGTAGGGCCAAGGGAAATGATGATATGTAAGTGGGAGGAGGAGGAGCGGGGGGGGGGGGGGGGTGGAAGGGGGCCGGGAAGGATCAAAGACGGTCATGGGGGGGGGGGGGGCAGAGAGGGAAGAGGAGGTATATACAGAAAGGAAATGGAGGGGAGGGGACGATCTATGGAGAGGTATAGAGACCAATTAATGTTTCATCCGGGAGAGGGTGCCCCCCCCCCCCCCTCCCCCTGTAGCTTCACCCCTTATTACGTTATCCGTGTAATCCGGGTCTTTTTAATTTGAGGTGTTGGTGGGGTCGGGTGCCTCAAATATCTGTTCTTTGGGGCCCAATAATATTAATTTTGTGTAGCCATTAAAGGGTGATTTTGTGTGTGCATTGTCAAGGGTATTTAGTGTGCAGCATTTTTTGTGGTTTTTTTATTATTAATTTGCTTGTCAGATGACCCCCCCCCCCCCCCCCCGCACACACATACACACAAATAAATGAATACACAACAAAAAATATAAAGCGGTTCTTGTGCCAAATGACTCAACCATCACTATCATCATAATATAATGCCATCCTCATCATCACAATCAAACATAACAATGATTAATCATTACCACTGTGTCATTCACCATATCATACTGCACATGTTTGTCATCCCCATTGTAAGGAATTTCAGGTTTGTTATAATGTAATGATTAATATAGTTTACAGCATTCATCTCTGATTATTGTCCATTCTTCCATTCGCATATAAAAATACATGACAAATGCGCACAGTACATATTAACATTATTTTAATTTGCATAACATTGACAGCCCTATTTAGACCGTTCAAACATACATGAATAGACCCAAGAAAATTATTCCCCTCATTGTGGCATGGAGGGGGTGGGGGTGGGGGCACGTGCCTCCCAATATGAGTACAACAAAAATAAAGAAAAACATGAGATAATCTTCTTCTTTTAAAAATAAATATATAGAATATATATGTGCCCCCCCCCCCCCCCCTAAACAAAAATAGTTGCCATGGATCCTCAATCTGTCTTACCACACTACGTCACAGAATACTTATATTGTGTATATGAAGAGCTTTCAACCAAAAGGCGCTAAATCCACTTTTTCAACTTCCGAGGAAAACAGGTTTCTTTGTCCTACTTTGTACACGTGCCTATGGGAATATGAAAATTGAACTTTCTATATTTTTTTATTTTGAGTGAGTTATTTGTCGTAAAGTGTGGATTCCTAGATAGCTACGTAGGTCATACATGTAGATATTTTTATGGAAAGTGGATTTAGCGCCTTTTGGAAGCGAGCTCAATTCAGATCTATACAAATGTTAGCACATATAATGTATTGAAGGTCACCTGTAAGACAGTTTGTCAATTAAGCATGGTGTAGGTATCCTAGACTAGTGATGGGAAGGAACATAATATAAACATGTAAAAATGTAAGAAAAAATAATCTTCTAGATACAGTGCATATAAATATACTATTAACAAGAAACAAGACAATTTTTAAATTTAAACAAATAGTATGAGACATCAAAAGCTAAAGTTTCATGGAAAGACAAGATAGGTACATACAATCTAAATATACTGTATATATTATGTAATACAGATGATGCAAGTAAAGAAATTACTCTTTGTATTATCCCATCAAAGACGAGAGATATTTTAAGGCGAAATTGACCCTTTATTTTCCTCCACATATTGGCAACTCCTAATTTTGTTTGACCTTTTAATGACATAACATTAGGTGGACAATATTTAGTAATCACAATTTAAGACAAATATGAAGTGACTTTGCCGCAAAGTTGCCAATTTGAATGCCAAAATTTATTTTTAAATACCACAATAAGTTGCCAATTTAAAAATTTTCCTAAATTATAGCGATTTATGCAATAATAAAAATCATCAACAAATAACTAAAGCAGGTAGAGTAATAAAATAGTCTCTAAAAAAGAGAAATGTATGCTCTTTCTCCTTGTATACTTCAGAAGACTTTTTATCTTCTTGCTGAAGTGTACAACTAGCAACCCACAAATATGTTGGACACCATCCTTTGTGGGTTATTGGTAGTTTGGTACTGTCCACCTTTTGTAAGCCAAAAGGTTCAAAAGTTGCAAGATAATTGTATATGATTAAAATACCACTTAAGAGCTTTCTTTTAAATGCGTTTATGGTCTGAGAAAATACGGATAATACCTTTTCAATGAAATTCTATTAAATCTTAAAGCTCATAAAAGCAAATGGTCACGTGACCTGCGTCAGTTTAATAAATCTAGCATTCACAGACTCCTGATTACATTTTGTGTTTGTACCTGATGTTCACAGACCAATTATTACATTTTGGTTACTGGTATAATCAAAGTAATGAATATTATTAGGTAAAAGATTGATTTCCCTTTTACATGGTAATAGGATAAGCAATACTTAAAACTACACAAGCTATCATGAATTTGGGAACTTAGAGAAAAGTGTGACTATTAAGAAAACTGTAACAAACTAGAAATGTGTGAACAGAACATGGGTAGTCCACACTGACACGTATCAGAGTGTGTTGCAAATCTTCAAAGAGCCATAATGTTTGTTTCTTACCTGATTCTGCTTTAACTGTCGTAAATTATTCCTTTAAATATATTAGTCAATAAAAGCAACATTCTGCTTATAGTTTTTCATTGTCCTTTATATCAATGATTAAACATCTTGGATTTATGTGGGTTGCCAAGGTGATACGTCGAATTAGGTATCATACATGGATTTCCTGCCCCCCAAAACCTTGGAAAAGTGGTATTTCTCGTCATTTTTACTTTCCAGGTTCTCAATGCAAATTAGGTAAATAATAAAATTATGCTAAGTATATGCATTGCTATAGGTTGCCAAGGCGGCAACCAAGCTGAAGTATCTTTACTATACATTTAGAACAAGATTAAAAACCTAGATAATTATTGCTTATTAGAGGCTGTAGCCACTGAAAACCAATAATATTCATAAATATGCAAATTAGGAAGCAGCCATCTTGGATTTCAAGGTTTTGCCCATATGGCACTCGCAAACGAGCACCGGAAATGGATTCCTTGCCCCAAAATACCTTAGAATATTTGTTTTAATTACTAGTGTACTATTCCTAGATAGAAAATGACCCCTGACCTTATTTCACAATTATGCAAATTTGCTAATTATCTTTATAATGCAAATTAAACCACTTTCCCCAGCTTCGATTTCTTAGGACTTTTTGTATGTTGTTCAAGGGAGTTTCCTGAACGAAATTTCGAAGAAAAATCCCATGTTGCAATTTTGCCGAGGTTACCCCCTAATATTTGCTAGATTGACTGGACTATGTCTACAGTGTCCACTTTTCAAAAATCCTGCAAACATGGGAGATGTGTCCTCCACATCAGCTCAAGAAGAAGACTTGTTTGAAAGGGTAACAACTAACATTTAAAAGTCGACTTGGATGAAACCCTTTCCCAAGTTATTGTGGAAGTTCAAGCGTTTGAATTTCATCGTAATGTCATTGTCCGGATCCTCTTTTTTGCTGTCCATGCAGTCTGTTCTTCTGGATGCTTGTAGAACTTGGATCTGTTAAATGAAGAAAAATATCATAAACCAAAAAATCAAGTATTATTTAAATTTGTTTGGAATGCTTTATAATTGTAATACAGCGGCTTCCTCAAATATCGCTTTATGAAATGTGCAAAACATAACATCAGTATCCAATAAAACAAATATACAAACAAAAAGTTCTTTGTAGTATGTGAGTAAAGCCCTAAAGGGATAGTTGAGTTCTGGTAAAGAGAGTACAGTTTTGGTCAAACTGAATTTTAGTACCCAAAACCTGCACCATTACATTACAAACTGATAATTATAACTCCACAATGCTCCAAAGGAATACAAAATTAGTAATGACTAAGTAAAACGCCTGTTATCATTCAAAACGAGCCGTTAAAACTGAAGAGGGCGCTCTCTAAACACTCATCAGTTGTAACCATTTTTCATGACGTGATTGTCCCATTAGTTTGTCTTCCACCATCGTGGTGATCAATTTTATCATTTTTGTTTCCGTATCGACCACATTCTTATCAGTTTTATTACTGCTGTCAACAATCCTAATCCTCTAATCCTCTGCTGAGACATTAGCGCCCAGGAGCTAGAGATAAGAAGTGCCAACCCTGATAAAATGTACTGGATGCAAGCTTGAGTGCTCAAAAATCACTACCGCTCCTCAGCCCTCCAAGAGCGGTATTCAGCTAGCTATAGAATTACCTAATGCAATCAAATATTGTGCATGTGATGTTTTGTTGAAATAGTGATTAGATAGAGAGATAATCAACAACTATATAAAAACCTCTTTTGTACATTTTTTAAAAGAGGAAGCATTAACAACAACAAAATAAACGGCTGGTTCAAAATGACCGAATAAGTGTGGGACCCCACAAGTATTACAAATGGTACATGGTATAATGTTTATGGATATTTCCTGCCATTTCTGAACCGATTTTGATAAAATAAAGTTTATTCTGTCATTAAAATTGTATGCTATTTCGAATTTGAATCTCAGTTTTTCATTATCTCACACAAAATTGTTTTGTGTAGCGCCCTCTATACCAAAACTCAAATATCCCTTTAACTTCAAGTTAGATTAAACATCACATTTCTACACCAAAGGCACAAAGCATTTTAAAAATGTTTAGGAATAAGTGGTAAATTGTACAAAATATGTGTCATTCTTCTAGAACTCCTTCTTCCATGTAGTATACCACAATCAACTAGCTGATTATTCTGTCACTTTAATGTGGTTGTGATATGCAGGATGTGGTAGCTAGGTATAGTTAACAGGATTAACACTCCACTCTTTTCGAGACTAGATTCTTTTCCATGCATGAGACTGCACAGGACCCCAATTTATCATCCTACTGAGGGACGAATTGTTTTCCATACACACCCCTTACAAACTAAGAAATCACAAGGTAGGCCAATAACACACCAATACCACACAATGAGTTAGCTTGAAGTTATTGCGTGATAAAAGATGCCTTGTCCCACGCATCTAAGTCAGACACACTCCCAACTGAGCTAACCCACCTTCATATTATTTTTAATAAAAAGGACACAAATATTTAAAAAAAAATTGTATAATAAAAACCAATAAATTTACCTGTCTAGCATAATGAACACATATCATGTATACATTGCTGATGTGTAAGAATAGAGAGAGGCGACGCAGCATGTATCCACAGGCAGCTCAAAAATGAAGTATCTGAAAAGGACAGTAATTGAGATACATTATAAGTAAATCTATAGACAAACATCAATCCCTTTTTATCATTGAATTTTTTTCTCAGTCAAGACCAAGTACTTTCAAAATTTACAAGCCCAAGACCAGTGATCTTTGAACATCAGTGAACATTTTTCGGCTTAGCCCAGACGTTTTAGTCGGTCGAGACCAGATTTAGCCAGACCGCTTAAAAGTAGTCTCGAGACCGGCTAAAATTTGAAAGGGTGGGGGTTCAACCCCCCAAAACAGCATTTTTTGGGTCAAGGGGGGGGGGGTGTTTGAACCCCCCCCCCCCCCCCCCCCCCGGTACGCCTATGAACTCATCTAACACAACCATCTCTGGCCTTTGCACATGCAGAATATTTATCACCATTCAATAGTAGTTGTATAAACTATACTAGTCTTAGACTTTAGTCTCTAGACCAGGTCCAGTCCCCAATTTGATATGGCCTGGCTACATTTATATAAAGATTTTTGTTATGAGGTACAGATCATTCATACTAGATGGTGATACCTCAAAATGCAAACAGTTATCCTGACCGTAATGTGAGTCTTTGGACACTATAAATCATGACCCTTGTTCAGCAGTATGACTATATTTGACAGAGTACATACCGTACTACTTGTTTGGAAGTCATCAAATTCAAAGTCAAAACTGTAAATCAATATTCAAGCTAAGTCTATTAATACTAATAGGAGACTAAGTACTAAGTAGTAAGTTACAGCTGAACTAAGACTAGAGTAAGAAAAGAGTAGACATTTTATGTTAAGAATTTTGAATAAACCTACCTAATTTTTGTATCAATGTACTAATGTATCTTTTAGTTTGACTAAACTTAATTCAGTTCGAAGTTAATAATAATAAGAAAGTAAATCATAATTCAGACATGGTCATGCCTGACTCTCGAAACCCAAAGTAAATGACCTCCGATTAATAATAGTGTAGTACAAAAGTCAAAACCCTTTGTTATTTTAATTTTGATATTATCTCACATTCTCACTTTCACATTATGTTAGCAACAGGCCCACGGGCATAACTTTATACGGTCCTATAACTGGCGCTAATGTGCTTTCGTACTCCTTTTCCTAACCCTAACCCTAACCCTAACCCTAACCCTAACGGCTACGTGTTAGGGAATAGGGTTAGGGTTAGGGTTAGGGTTAGGGTTAGGGTTAGGGTTAGGGTTAGGAAAAGGAGTACGAAAGCACATTAGCGCCCTATAACTGTGATCAGCGCCGTCCGTAACGGTCCTACTGATAATTTGTCCCCGTGACTGAAGGCCTAAGCCTAAGGCCCTAGCCCTGCCTAGGAGCCTTAGGCCTAGGCTAGGGCTAGGCAAATCACCAAATATTGCTATCTACCGTAGATAACGACTACGATACGGCTATGTTTTATGTGGGAGGATTTACTCTACTGACCCAAAAAAATCAAACATAGCCTAGATCGTTTTGGGAATTTACGGCAAACCTACCGATATTACTGTAAACTCTTGATGCTCCAATCACTGCATTCCGTTTCACTAAAGTAAAGATTCTGGACCCGTAGCCTACGTAGATCGTGAAATGAAGTAGTAGATCTATTCAAAATCAAAATGCCTCGTCAATGATCTGATCGTGATGCGCCATATTTAAACCTACGTTGTTTACGTTTTTAGCATTATTGCGCGCGTGCGCATTGCTATATTTTGGGTACAAATTTCGCAAGCGCATGTAGTACACAAAATTGTATTAGCAGCACGCGCGCGCGCACGGCCGGCTTCTATGCATGCGCATGCGCATTTGCGACTGCGTACAAATTTCGCAGGCTACGAATATAGCACCACACCGGGAGGAGGAAGTTGATGGGACGTTGGAGGCGAGGGCCGAGGTGCCGAATGAGAGGGCTGGAAGTTTGGAAGGTCCCAATAATCTTCCATCAACGCGCTCTGATGACCATGTTGAAGGGGCGCCATCTGTGGATGTTGTTCCGTCAGGCAGGCTCGCAAATCTTGGTTGATCTGCAATGATGATAATAATAATAATAATAATAATGGTGGCTACTTGTAGCAGTAGGCATGCAATCATCTCCCATGGTAATTTAAACCCCATAATCAACATACGAAAGTATTCAAAGTAAACCCAAACTGCGACATTACAGCCAAACAGAATGAACTGCTCGATAGCTGGATTTTTTTTAAGTCAGTTAAATATGTTGTTTTATTGTATTTTATTAGCGGTGTCAAGAATATGTTACCAGGGTTACAGGTATCATCTTGATATGGATACAGTTGTTAGTAAGCTTGACATATTGTAAATGCCTTTGAAATAGCACTAAACTAACTAATGGGCTTTGTGGAACAGTAACTCTACAAACGAGGTGGTATATCGTTGCCCGAAGCGATAGCTGAGAGAAATGTAAATTCCTCTACCACCAAAGTATCTATTATTTTCATTTGAGGCTGTCCAAAGGGCGCAAAATTAAGACTGACTTTTGTAATTGTTCACAGAGAATCCAAAAATTAAAGAGTTTTTCATTTGAAATGCATTAAACAAATATAACCCCCAAATCCCAAGTGAGAAGGCCACCTAATTTCCCCCAACTTACACAAATTCGTGTGACGTCATCACAATAATGTAATTTTGCGATGCCCCTGTAATCGCGATTTTAAAAGGGCGGGACTTAGCAAATTACGGAAAGCTTTTAAACGTGTGTGCAAGCACTTAATTTATGTTATTGTAATCAGTTGTAATACGAACTCGGGCTGTAATATTGACTAAAGGGGATCTTTAAATGTAATAATAATGTAATTTATTTATATGGAGAGCACATTGGCTAGTCCATAATATCACACAGTCGTATCGCAGATAGCATTTAAGGAAAACACAATCATTTATTATCTTGTCTGATTTTCATCAATTTTCACCAATTATTCCCCTCGTTTTCCTGATTATACAACTCATAACTAAATAACTAAATATGACCGTGAATTCTCCTCTAACAAATATACAACATTGAGCAATGGGAAATGTAAATGGTAATGAAAGAAGCTCACCGATTAATACAGACATAGATCCGTCAGCGTCTCTTGCTAGGCTGGCGATGTTTGAAAGTTTGAGATGGTGTCCAGTAAATCCGATTTTCATGTACAGGCTGTGCGATGGGGTCGGGAACTTTTCAAAGTAGAGCGCCCTCACCATCTTCAGGTTACTCTCCGCATCACCCGTGTCTGGAACGTCGTGCGACATGCTTCTCGCCAACTCTTCCGACCAGTCCTTGTAGAACTCTACCACGTCCTTGTCTGTACCGGTGGTCATCTTGTCATTGGCTTGCATGCCACACTGCTTCACGTTATCGATATATTCTCTCTCGGTCTGCAATAGTTTGTTCATGCGACCCATGAAGGAGTCTTTCGACTTTTTGACATTGCTGAGGAGTCTGTCCCTGGACTGGATGAGTAGTTCAAGACGTCTGTTGTACTCCTGGCAGATATCGCTCTCGACTAGGTGCAGGGTCTGCAACCCCACTTGCATGATGTGCCTTGTAGTGACCACGTGAGCAACATGCTGAGCGGACCAGACGTCTGCCTTCTCAAGTAAATCCCGGACCCTCTCTTTGGTGATGTCGACCATCTCCGTGATCTTCTTCGGTCGTGCCCCGTGGTCGAAATGGTCAGAAATGACGCAATGACTGCACACGAAAATCTCACAGTTCTCGCAATAGTAGTCTTCCTCGTTTCCCGGATGAATCGTGCACGTCTTCACCTTGCTGTTTGCTAGAACCTTGATAATTTTGTTCGCGATCCTGTTTGGCTTCAGGCCGGCAATGGACCTATCTTTTATTGAGATGGAGCTGATCTTTTGGCAGCAGAGACAATCAATTCTCAGTGTGCTTCCACCTGCAGTCTGTCTGCGACACGAAACTATCATCGAACGAATACATGTTTTACAATAGGAATGCCCACACGCAATTATCATTCTCGCGTCTTTTAGAGTACCATGGCAGATTTGACATTTTAGTTGTTCCTCTACCAAGGATTTATCTATTTTCTCGGCCATCCTTTCTGTCGTATTTTTTTAACTGCAAGTATAGCCTACTGATTATTTTCAATACAAGATGCAAACCAGATAAATGATTAAATCAGTAGACTAAAAACCATTCTACTTCTACTAGCACAAATTGACAGGTACAGTACAAGAGCGAAATGACTACACTTTACATGCTATGATATTAAATTCAAAGTCCAAGTATAATACCAAACTTCCCCAACTGGGAATTCCCCCAAAACAATGGGCTATAGACCCACTGAATGCCAAATCATATTTCCCAAATTGGGGATTCCCCATAAACAATGGGCTATAAACCCTCTGATTGCCAAATCAAACTGAAAAATACAAATTTGCATGGACAACAATTAGAATTAAACGAATTCAAATTTGTGTTAGTTGAGGTGGCGTTGAAAAAAGATGGAGTGTGTAAGATGATGACAAAAGCAATGTGTGCATTACTGAACTGGGGAATTTCGGTGCCAAAGTCCAGTTACGTTCGACAGAATGTACTGATCATCACGCTCATAAATAGAAACGATCCCACATATTTGTGCAAAAGAGAATGTGGATGCACAATTTCTCCGTATTCATTTCCATAACTACAGAATTTGACTTTTGTATTATTTGAACCCATTTCCGGTTAAACAAGTACAAGTGTATGAGGCATTCTGATAAAACATGGCGGACAAATTTGATAAATCTTTGGTGGAGGAGCATCTAAAATGTCCCATCTGTCATGGAATTTTGGAAGACGCGAGAATGCTCGAGTGTGGGCATTCGTATTGCCAAAAGTGCATCGGTGCTGTGATAGAGTCGAAATCATCACCGTTTGGTCTACAGCAGATGGAGTGCCCATTCTGCCGAGAGATTGTCTCAGTTCCAGGTGGGTCTAGCAGCGCTCTGAAGAAAAACTGGATCGTGAATAACATTCTCCAGGTAATGGCCACTAGTGGTAAGGATGAAGAGCAGACCTGCAAGATTCATCCAGGGAACGAGGAAGACTACTACTGCGAGAGCTGTGAGATTGTCGTGTGCAGCCACTGCGTCATTTCCGACCATTTCGACCACGGGACGCGACCGAAGAAGATCAAGGAGGTGGTCGACATTATCAAAGACCGGGTGCAGGGCCTGCTTGAGAAGGCCGACGTCTGGTCCGCTCATCATGTCGTTTATGAGGACGCTATTGCTGACATCAAACAGGTCGGGTCGCAGGCAATGGACCTGGTCGAGAGAGACATATTGCAGGAGTACGACTCACGCTTCGAACAACTCAACCAGTCTAGGGAAAGACTCCTCGGCCATGTCACCAAGTCTAAAAAGTTCTTCTGCGATCGCATGGACGAGCTCTTGCAGACCGAGAAAGAATACTCATCTAACGCGAAGCAGTGTCACATGCTGGCCAATGGCACGGTAAACACCGGGACAGCGACGGATGTAGTCAGGTTCTTCAAGGACTGGTCCGAAGAGTTGGAGAAAATCATGTCGCACGACGCTCCAGACATGGGTGATGCGGAGAGTGACCTGAAGATGGTGAGGGCGCTCTACTTCGAGAAGTCGCCTGTTCCATTGGACAGCCTGTATAGGGACATCGGATTTATTGGCAATCATCTGGAATCAGATGACGTCCAAACATTGTCAGCGAGTGATGTTGGAGGAGAAGTCAAGCAAGACATGCCAGAACGCGAAGACATTTCTTACGCTGACCAAGATATGCGAGAATGCAAAGACACTGATGATGCTTATCAAAAAATCAAGCAAGAAGAAAAGGGGAGAAATTCTGTAGTAAATAACACGCAATCATCAAAAGAAGACGACTGCGATGGTTGTGACATCGCATATGAATAAAACCATTGAATATGTCACATAAATGATGAGTGCTTATAATGCGATTTACGCGAATTATGTAAATTTACCTTGTACATTTACACTTTCATCTCCGTCATAATAATTATGTGTTCATTACGATATTGACTTTGTAATATATAAGAATGAAATTATAGACGTTAACATGCATAGACTGTCGAAAATTGTTGTAACTGCGAAAATCGATTGTCCATGGGAGGTGAATAGGGAAGGGGTATAGAGGGGCGAGTATGGTAAGGTGGTTAAAATGTGGTAGAGAGTCCTTAGTCTTTTTCCTTAAGTCACTTTATCTATGTCACTGGATGGGGATATTTAAAAATCAACAGACAATAAATGAGTCCCCTTAAGATGTATGGATGCATCCATTATTATCACAGAATCAATCAAATCCAAAACATGGACTTACAAAATGGCGTAATGTTCAATGATGGGAGGACTTTTGCACGGGGACAGATATCATTTTAAAGGATGCAAATTTAAAAGGCTTTAAGATATTACAATGAAGAGCATGTTGATATCTATTGGCCGATGAAGTTCGGTTTCCCTTTTTTGACTCGCACTCTACATACAAACATACAATACTCATGTTTTGATGTGTTATGTTTTATTTATGTGATTATAATGTAATATGTAGACGGTAGACGTATTTCTTTGTTTAAATGTTCAATTTAATGCTGATATGATATATGGATTCTGCCGTACATTTATACATTATCAATTTGTTAGTAACTGTAATATAATTTTGGTTGTTTTACTTTTGTCGTGTTTTCTATTAAGAACATCTTTTAAAATACCAGAAAATTTAATAGCAAAAGCCATCCTATATCTACTACCTATACAATGAATCGTAAAATCTGTGTGAATATTCGCGTGTTTTACCCATGGGCACATGGTCACTGCTGTGTGAAATTTGCTGGGGATTCCCCACATCAGCCAAAAAGTATATTTATCAAAAATGAAACGGAAACGTGGCCTAGCTGCTGGTGCTGTAGACAAATTGTATGACGTACAGGAAATATTCCGACTACATGCAATACGTGTATTATTTAATCATTGCGATTTGTGCTTTAACTAAGCGCCATAAATTATACAGGCGTACCCAGGGGGGTTCAACCCCCCCCCCCTCCCTTTGACCAAAAAATGACTGTTTTGGGGGTTTGAACCCCCCCCCCCCCCCTTTACAACTTGTAACTGGTCTCGAGACCACATTTTAGCGGTCTCGATCATCATTATCGATGGTCTCGGCCTCGAAAATTGCGAAGAATCCTGGTCTCGGCCTCAAAAAAATGTTGAAAATTCTCGGTCTCTGCTTCGAAAATTTCCTACGGATACCCCCCCCCCCCCCCCCCCCCCCCACCCCACCTCCGCTTACAGGATTCTTAACCAATGGTCTTGGTCTCGGCCTCGAACGTTTTGACCGGTCCTGGTCTTGGCCTCGAAAATTGTTCAGGTACTTGGTCTCGGCTTCAAAAATGTTCTATAGACACCCCCCCCCCCCCCCCCCCCGCTTACAGAAATTTGGCTGACGAAATACCCCCCCCCCCCTTGAAAAAAAAAAATCATGGGTACGCCACTGATACGGGGTAGCCTAGAAGACCTGGTGGGGAATCTTCGACTGTGCATATTGACAATTATGAAGATGGGCATTTATTCATTATAGGGATCTAGTAACTTTGTTGACATGTGCAAAAAGTTATAATTGGTTCAGGTAGAATGTGTATATTTGTGATCAGATATGTCCACCGAGTTCTGTGTGAAAATGTCACTTTAAATGGATGTTATATGGCCGAGTAATGATCGAAAATGCAAAGTGATACTCGTGAACTCATTGCACTGACTTTGTACACAGTTATAACTTTTCAGTGGATAATTAAAAACCTTAACACTTCATTCATGAATATCTTTTTAACGAAAGGGAAATTCGAAAAAACGAAACCTGTTCCATGCTTGTATTGGTAATACAAATGCAACATGCAAGGTATGAATGAACCACTATAATTCTAAGTAAGTTTTATGGATTTGGACAATGTTATTAGATCCCTGTAAAGTAGTTTTTGTTCTAAGGCGTAAACATGAATTGTTTGCCAAATTTGAGAGAATACACCGTTAGTTGGCACCAAACGATGAGTGATTGAATATTCAGTTTGCTTATGTGTAGCTTCAACATTGTTAGCAAATACAAAATTATGTTCTCCATCAGTTTTTAAATGACGCTCCGTAGATGTAGACCATGGTTTACATAAACCTCCTTTGTTAATTTTAGTTAACAGTGTTAAAACCGATATAACTTATGATCGATTGTTGTATTTTAGCTGTAAGTAATGTATAAAGGGATGTAGTAACTTTTGTTTATGTGTGCAAAAACTGACAAAGGGTTTGTAAAACGTGTATGCATGTGATTAATATGTCCAGTGTCCACCAAGTGATCTGTGAAAATAACATGGTGAATGAATGTCATATATAATGATAATGACAGAGTAATTAGAAAAAGGGCAACTTGACATTCACCAACTCATTGCACTGACATTGTACACAATTGGTTTTCAATATTGGTAAAGAATCGAGATGTAATCATTCATGCATGACTTTGCAGAAATAGCAAATATGGAACGTCCTCTCAACCATGAAAGTGTTGATAAGAATGTTTACATGTCATCACTTTTTCATAATAAATGAGATTTGTATTTCAATAAAAAGTTAAATTGAAGACAATAATATTGTACAAGTTTCAGAGTTTAATTTCATCTGAATGTAAAATACAATTTGTTTTATTATCAATTCCAAAGTTGTTGCCTTTTGTTTCAGCATGAGCCTTAATATGAACCCGTCAAATGGAAAGGTGCATATTTGTATCTTTATGTATTTCGAAAAGTTGCATTTATCTTTAGTGATGCGCCGCGAGCGTCGAAAGACGAAACGTGCGCTATATAGGTAGCCACCATTATTATTATTAGTAGTATTATCAAAGCCGCATACCGTAATTATTTGGATCGATGTTTAGGGGGGTGCAATCGTGCACCCCAAGGATGCAAATCTGAACTCATAGGCCCGGATTCACAAAGGAGGTTGGACAAACCATGGTTTAAACCATGGTCTACATCTATGGAGTGCCATTTGTAAACTGATGGAGAGAGAATGTAAACTCCTTACTTGTTAACAATGTTAATGCTGCACATTTACTAAAGGTACAAAATAAATGTTTGTCTTCTCAGATGGTGAAATTTGCTGGTTAGCAAGCACTAACAGTCATATCAGTAGAAATTATTGATTGTTTTACTTATCTACGAGCAGCGCTTCATAGATGTAGACCATGGTGTAAACCATGCATGGTTTACATAAACCTCCTTTGTGAATCCGGGTCATAGGATGCAAGATTGATGATACAAAGTTCCGCCTTTTAATGAGACGCTAGCAAAGTATTTTTAAACATATATTTTACTTGTGGAATTTGAAAGTCATACCTTACCTTTTGAAAGGTGCAGCTTTTCAGGTGATAATTTGTGTTTTACTGAACAAAATAAAAACTTTTCGAATGTTGCTTATATCGATTGACTTTTTGTTTCAGCGAGGAAAAAAACGTACCGGTACCCGTTAGTTTGCTAAGTAAAAGTGCGCAACTTTGCACAAAGTCATTCCATCAGCTTTGTGATATGAAAGGTTGGTTAAAGGGATGGTTGAGTTTTGGTAAAGAGAGTACAGTTTTGGTAAAAATGAATTTTAGTAACCCAAACCTGCACCATTTCATTACGAACTAATAGTTATAACTCCATCATGCTCGAAAGGAATACAAAATTAAAAATGACTAAGTAAAAATCCTGTTATTAATTCAAGAGGGCGGTCTCTAAACACTCATCGGTTTCGACCATTTTGAATAGGATATTTTTGCATGTGTTCTGTTGAAATAGTGAGATAATCAACAACTACTGTATGTAAAAACCTCTATTGTAAAATTTGTGAAAAGAGGAAGCATTTTTTGAATTTTCTAACGGCTGGGTTCAAAGTTATCGAATAATTGTGGGGCCCCACAATAATTACAAATGGTTATGTTTATGGATATTTCAGCCATTTCTGAATCGATCTTGATCAAAAAGAGTTTATTCTGTAATTAAAATTGTATGCTCTTTCGAATTTGACACTCAGTTTTTCATTATCTCACAAATAAATTATTTTGTGTAGCGCCCTCAATACCAAAACTCAACTATCCTTTTAAGTAAGTCCTGCAATCAATAAACCCCAAGCTATGTTTGTCTCCCGAAGGCTGAATCACCCCTGAATCAATGGTTTACTAGCATACAGACAAACAAACACTGACACACACACGCACGCACACACATACATTTATATAAACACACACGCATACAGACATTAATTTTGTTCAAGTGATTGTTTTGAAGTGACACATAGTTCACACCTAAATTTATAAATGCACGCACACAACACCTACCCAAGTGCACACACACACACACACACACACACACACACACACACAAACTTACCCACGACAAAAATGCATATATTATACACATCGCACCATATTTTCCTCACACAAACACACATATAAATACACTTACACACCCACCCACACACATACGCACAAAAATACTAAATAAATGTTTGTTTGCATGACACGCAGGCGTTTGAAAAATACACACAATAATATAACACAATGAAACAAAGAAATTAAGTTTGATTTTTGTTTATCAGGAATCCGTTGCAATCTAATATACTCATAGCAGTAAACGGATACACATATTCCTATACACTGCTATTAACAACATTGATATACATAAGCGAACTTCCAAGATGTGTTTCAGAAATATGTTTTGTTTTTTTTTTGAGAAAGAGTGGCTTTTAATTACAAATAAGTCGGATAGTTCGGATTGAGAAACGCTAAAACAACATAATCTAAGATGCACTTTTATTTTCATCACACACATGATTCGATTTAAATGCAGGATCAGGACTATAGTTTATTCGTTTGTTTTTTTTTCTATAAATTGTCTACATTCCGATCTGACCTTAATCAGAACGTTGTGACATTATTTACGGATCTGACTGTGAATGTATTTTGTATACTTTCCTAAGCGATTATGTTCTAAATCTAATACACAATTATATATTGGGGATAAGAATACAATCTGTATGAAACAATCAACGGAAACAATTTTTTTTCACTCATAGTTTTGGCTCAGTGCGAGCAATTCAAAATAATTTTGTATAGACAAAATACCAAAGTGGTGTAATCATTATTACTGCCTAATATGTGGATAAAAATTACTTATTTTACAGGAAATATTCCTCATTTTCAGTTCAATCGTTAGTTAATAATTATGAAACACGTGGTTAGTGACAGACAGTTTGACTTTGTGCTATGGAGGAAAGACTTCGTATTGTCATAAATACAACATAATATGTATACATCAATCGGAAATACAATCAAAGGTCAAACAGTAAACATGATATAACAGTGAATGTTAGCCCCAAAATTTCTACTAAAATAACCATCAGGAATAATACAAATGGACGCATATGATTGTCAAAATCATTTTATAAGTGATTTTAATCTATGGCGGCACTAGGGTTTCTAAAGTATAGGGAAACAGCTTGAAGGGGGCAATGCATCGTGTATGTGTGTGGGCAATGGTGGGAAAGGGTCCAAAAAGCCATGATTGTATTATTTTATGGAAAAGATGAAGTCTAAAAATACTCCCCCTCCTTTCTCTTTCCCTCGCTCAGCTGCTTATACATGTATCTCGTGTTGTATCAATCAGCTAGGTAAACCCTTGCCCACACAGTTACTTTCCCGTCTACTTTCGGATGACATTGGCAACGTTATTGAAATAGTTACTAAGATGTTCATTTGACAAAATCATTGTTCAAGCTTCTCCATTATTTCTTTATAACTCTTGCTCCAGCGAATGTAGCGACAATCCCTCATGGACAGAATAAAGTCCGACAAATCTTCTCCTTCCACGGGCGCACCCGACGTCAACGATGTCGAGTCCGTCGTCGTCTCATTCCACGACACACACTTCGTCACGAAGGGATTGTCCGAACGGTCCTCCATGTCGCTATTCTCATCATTTTCATCAACATCTCCGTCGTCTTTGCTCACCATTTCGGCCTTGCTTTCGACCTCCACATTTGGCGGGGGAGCCTTTGCAGCAATGGTGGGTGACGGTGCGCTTTCGAAGATGCTTCTGACTCGGTAGCTCAGCTGGGCCACTGTAATTCTTTGGGACTTACGACTTGGCCTATCATTCTCAGAAATCGTGTCCTCATTGAAACTTATGTTTTCACGAGGGTCAAGTAAGAGCACCGGTTCTTCTCCGCCCCCGCTGCTACCTGAAGCAGGGTCTATGTTGTGTTTGGAAGTTATTTGCTGCGTTGACTCGACACAATTTGCATTTTGTTGATTGGAGGTTTCAACAAGTGTATCACGATTCGTAATGGTCATTTCAGTCCTGTTTACCTTTTCTCTGTCACTTTCCTCTCCCGGTGCATCCACTTTAATTGTTCTTTGTGTTGAAGGACGTTCCATTTGCTGTTCAGATTTGTCCAAGTGTGCAGTAGGATATTCAGTTTTCGAGGCGCCGTCGCAATTGTCAACGTTCGCCTCACGATTTCTATTAGTCGCCAGGCGTTGGAGCTCCCTTTTCCTGCGCTCACGTCTCATCATGTCGCGTTCATTCAATATCTCGCGTTTCTCTTCCAGTTCGATGCGTTTCATGTTCTCGTTCCGTTCAGCCAGCGGTGTGATGGCTCTCACGTCTTCGAGACGGTCCATCTCGGCGAAGCTGACGCTCTTGTTGCTTCTACCAGAACTTGATGATACCGACTCTCTAGGCGAAAGGATGGACTTGGGGGCGGGCTTTGTCTGCATCTTAGATGGTGTGCTGGAGCTAGATGGTAATGGTTTGAGGCAGACATTGCAGACACACTGCAGGTCGTCCGATTCAGAGTCCGTCTCTAACCCCATCTTAATTAAAGGTTGGACCTCAGTCTCTTCTGTCAGGTTTTCTTTGTCAGTATCGGGCTCTGTCGGCAATGTCTTGCATGGATGCTTCAGGCCTGTTGACTTCTTTGATATGGCAGTGTCTCCGCCTCCTCCACTGATAACGGAAAGTTTGTTTGAGACTTCCATCAATGTCTTTGACAACTTAAGTTCCATCTGCATTATGTCACTGTCCTCGTTCCTTGTTGCGTTGTTGTCACACGAACACGAGATGCTTTCATTATCAGTTGACAATTGATCGGCAGTTAGTCCCTTTGATCTCCTTTTCCCAAGCCCCTTTCGCTTCTTCCTTAAGTTCCTGGCGCCTACATGCTTTCTGTCGTCTTGAAGAGGAGGAAATGTCACACTTTCTACATCGACCTTCTTCTTGTTAGACGTGGTTTTTCTGTCCAGTTTGGGTAACCTACATGTCACCGTGTTACTTTTCACAGCGCCATTTACGTAGGCTGAGAAGTCCATTTTGTGTCTTGGGGTATTCTTCAAATTGCCTACTGAATGACTAATGCTATCATTACCCTCTGAAGTAGTTTCACGTCCTAACATACCTTCAGACGAGGTCCGAGTTGAGGCTGCTATGTCGAATGTACCTCCATCATAAAGAGGTATATTTGCAGGCAACGTTGCTGATTGATGAAAGATTTTCCCACTATGCCAATTCGTTGTCGAGCCACCGCATCTCCCCTTCATAAGCCTCCTGTTGGTTTGTTCCCTCATTTCCTCTTGCATCACTCTCCAAACCTTGGCGCTGTCGGGGTTGCAATCGACTACGCCTTGTTTCCCCACACCTACCAATCGACCGACTTCTTCGATCATTGTACCATAGTCGCTCAGGATGTCGTACGACTGGACGCAATCCATTGGATGCGGATTACTATCGTGCGGCAGTCCCCTTAACTCCTTGTCCAAGAGTCCATACTGCAGGGCCGCTTCGATCTTGTCGTTATCGATCCCTAGAGGACGCACCCCAGTTGACTGACTACCAACCCTTGCAACTCCTGGATCCCTTCTTACTCCTAGTCCTCCCCAGGGTTGTGCCTGACCCTGGTGACGCATAAAATGAGTGGGAGCCTCTGGTGTGTCACTCATGTCTTTCTTGAACAGCGCCCCCATGCGTTTCCCGCCTTTGTGTGCCCACTTGTCGTAGTCGTGACGCAGTTGACGTTCGGCGGGATTCTTCGCGAGTGAAGACAGGTGGATGCGATCGAGCGTCACCCTCGTTTCTCTAACTTTCTGGAAGAACTCTTTGTGAAGGTCGGTGCCACCAGTAGGGGTCCCATGGTTGCACGGCTTGGTCAAGGGGGGATCCCACACAAATCGGAAGCTTCCCTCCACCATCGGCATCTACATTTTTAAATAATGAAGACAAAATATATCATATTAATTATATTATACAATTAATTATACCGATTTAAAATTGTATTGATATAAAAGATTATTCAGTCCAGTAATTTGTTTCTATGAACAAGATATTGATGGGTTTGTATAGTAAAAACAGATCTGTGAAAATATCTGATTTATACTTTACAGCGAACGACCAATTGTGTATCATTTTGAATTTTAAGGAATTTACTAGAGGTTACGGGTAATAATATTGTATTCACGGGGACACCATACGTCAAGATAATTATTCAAGTAAGAAACAAACCATGAGTTTCAAATAACATAATATGGATTTAATGCGATTGGTTATTCCACGTTTTGCATTGTTCTCTAATATAGAGTGGAGAAATCAATTAATGCGTTTTTACGCTCACAAATTTTCTTCTTCTTCTTCTTCCGTTTTGGTACAGTCCACCAGCGCGGTGTATTTTCGTACCTTGTGCATATGTACAGTGTGGTGCTCTGTGATGCTAACTACGTGTGCAAGTAAAAATCTTGTGCGCTCTAATGAATTTGGATCCTCTGCACCTCCTGTTTAAAATGGTCAGGCGAGGTGCATATGGTGGATTCTGGCAGGGAATTCCAAAGTCTTATTGCATGAGGAAAGAAGGATGTTTGGTATGTCTGAGTGCGTGCAAATGGAACTTGGAACCGCTGGCTGTGACCTCTGAGAGAAGCGCTGGCACGGGTGACTGGTATGAGGTAGACGTTTGAAGGAGTATCAACCAGAGAGTTGACCATCCGATGTATCATGAATACTTTGTACTGAGCTCTCCTTTCTTGGAGTGATGGCCACTGTAGTCGTGTCAGCATGGCTGCTACACTGCTGGAGTATCTGTAGTCGCTGTAGACAAAGCGAGCATATCTTCGCTGTATCATTTCAAGCTTCTGGATGTTTGCTTGAGTTGATGGATCCCAGATCTCACAGCCATACTCAAGAATGGGGCGTAGTAGGGTTTTGTAGCAGAGTATTTTCACATGTCTTGGGCAGGATCTAAGATTTCTCTGTAGGAAGGTTCTCGTGGAATTTGCTTTTTTGGAAAGTTGGTTGATGTGATTGTTCCACTTCATGTTCTGCTGCATTGTTACGCCAAGGTACTTTGCTGAGGTGACCTTTTCCAGAGATTCGTGGTGTATGTTGTAGGTTTGTTGGACTGGTTTTCTCTTGTTGGTGACAGACATTGCCTTGCACTTCTGAGGATTGAAGTCCATGAGCCAGTCTGCTTCCCATCGTTGTAGCGAATCCAGATCTTCTTGCAGTTTTCTGGCATCCTCCTGAGTCTTGATCTTACGATACAGGAGGCAGTCGTCTGCAAATAGTCTGGTGGTTGTTGTTGAGGAAACGCAGTCAGGAAGGTCATTGATGTAGAGGAGAAACAAGAGAGGACCTATGACGCTGCCCTGGGGGACTCCAGATGTCACACAGACTGTTTCAGAGGTGCATCCTTCAAGGACAACTTGCTGAGAACGATCATGTAGAAAATCTTGGATCCAGTCAAGTGTGTGGTTGTGAATTCCATAGTACTGCAGTTTGTGGATACAATCCTTAAAATTTAAACTATATTTGTCATGACCAATATCTTCTAAATCTCTGTTTTGTTGTAACCAATTACAATAGCCCTCCACAATGTGAATTTACTTATTTCATTTTCTTTTCGGTATGTTTGATGTTATTTGCTTTATTCGGGCTATGTATTGATTTGATTGTGCCTCATTTTTCTATTTGTATGTTATTATTCAAGTTGTGGAAAAAAAGAAGAAAAAACCTTGGCCTTGGCCTTGCTTCGTTGTTTTAAGGTACTCTGTTGGCATGTGAAGTAAGTAAGTCATATTTGCCACTTATTGCACTGACTTTGCACTGACTTAAACATACAAACACTTCCATCGTAAATATCTTCCTAACGAAAGGGAAATTCGAAGAAAAAAACTTGTTCCATACTTATATTATTGGTAATACAAACACAGCAAGGTATGAGAGAACCACTACATTTATAATTAATTTTTTGTGGATTTGGAGATCCCTTTAATCTCTTATTTTAATTTATGACGGAATTTGAGAAAGAAGAACCTACCTGGAAATGTTACACTCATTTGCCTGCTTTTGAGATATACAATTATTCCTAATTATATGACATATATACAGGGTGGCCCACAAACAACGGAACGGGGCACTTCCCAAAATAAAGTACCAAAATATTTATGTCTATCGGATAGGGTGTCTTTTCCAATGAACAACGATACCAAGAACAGTAATTTTGGTCGTGTAGTTTTTGTTTAAGGACGCAGTGAGTGAGACCATGTCAGGTGCCCATTTTTGTAAATTTTTACCTAGTCAATGCCAGTTAAATTGCACTCCATGCCCGTAATACCATTCAGCGAACTTGTCCATTCTCTCGGCACACGGCCGAGTGCACACTAACAATGGCACGCCTTAGGGTCCATGGTTCAACTGTATGAAAGGCGGTACGTGCGATGTATCAAGCACTGGCACGGTAAAAATTGACAAAGAAGAGAACCTGACATGGTGTCACTCCCAGCGCCCTAAAAAAAAAACTACACAACCAAATTGACTGTTCTTGGTATCGTTGTTCATTTGAAAAGACACCCTATCCGATGGACATAATACAGTTGTTACTATATTTTGGGAAGTGCCCCGTTCCGTTTTTTTTGGGCCACCCTGTATAGAACGGTAGATTTTAAAGGGTTGTTCAGTTTTGGTACAGAGTGCGCTTCAAGAAATATTTTTTCAGTGAGGTAATGTTTGATCAAAATTGTTTGATCAAAATCGGTTCAGAGATGGCTGAAATATCCATAATTATAACCATTTGTAATTATTGTGGGGCCCACAATAATTCGATGATTTTGAACCAGCCGTTGAAAAAATTAATAAAATGCTTTCACTTTTCAAAAATTTACAAAATAGGTTTTTGAATAGTTTTTGATGATCTCTCTATTTAATCATTATTTTAACAAAACATCTAATGCACAATTTGTTTTAAATGGTTGAAACCAATGTGTTTTAGAGAGCGCCCTTTTGTGTTTTAATGGCTCTTTTTAAAAATGATAACAGGCTTTTTACTTAGTTGTTTGTAATGTTATATAAGTTTCGAGCATGATGGAGTTATAAGTTTATAACTATTAGTTTGTATGGTTTGTAATGTTATGGTGCAGGTTTTGGTTACTAAAATTCAGTTTGACCAAAACTGTATACTTTCCCTTTGAGAACTTGATTAAAACATATTGATTGATTGATTGATTGATTAAGCAAAAATGTATCAAATGTATCACAACAAATCATAAAAATACATGTGAAGTAACATAATTATAATACAATTATAATACAATAAAAAATATAATAGTAATGACACAATTCAGTTGAATAAGCTTAATACAGTTGGTTCAATTATATAGATAGATTATGAAATAAGGAAAGCCGAAAAAGCTCAGAGAGCATGAGGCAAACACGAACATTAATTGTTCGAGTACTTAAAATCATAAGAGTTGCATCGTTGTGCGTATTGTATATTAGACTATTTAAACATAATAAATCGCGCAACGTCAAGGGTTGACACATTTGGGTTTATTAACCCTATACCCCCCCCCCCCCCCCCCCCTCCCAGAACAAAGTCATTAGTTGAATGAAGATATGTTTGTTATAAATGGAATATATACATCCTTTAAAATGTAAGTTTTAAAGGTTTGATAATTACTACTTATATTCAGCTAAATGTGACTTTAAACATAATTATGATAAAGCATAGACAAATGAAATAATCATTCTTATTTTGGAATGATCAATATACCCACATGTTAATACCAAGAATAATACAAATTTAATTTGAATAATGATATAAATTATATAAATGATAATAATAATATATTTGAACAAAATAATGCTATAAAACTATAATTATTATAAACGTACCTTTCTGTTTGGTGCCAATGGCAATCGTCATCCAAGAGAGTGAAATCTAGAGTTAATTATTTCCTGAAGACACACTTCATCGACGACGAACTCGAAGACGAACAGATCAGAGTGGACGACTTTATTTGAAGGAGATGACCATCGAAGAGAGCACATTTAACGTTGCAAAAATGATTAAAACTGTCTAAGAGTCGGGATCGAGTATGATATTCAGACAATACTGATGTTGATCAAATCGGCGATTTCAAAATTAACACGATAAGAAGCAATTAGTGACTTTTGGTGCGACCGTGTCGATGGAGACCATCCAAGAGAGAAAATGCAAAATTTAGCTAATAATTAAATATTTCTCGGTAGGACCTAGAAAAAGGTTGCAGGACTATGACAACTATTACTTGGAAGACGGTGAGGTCAGAGTGAACGACTTCTAAAACTGAGTAAACAAGACTAGAAGCAATTAAGTTTTTGGTGCGACGGTCGGAGAATATTAGGCCTAATTAACATTATGGGATGGAAGACAAGTTCGACGTCTGCGCATCACTAAACCCACCGATAGTGTCATAGCGTTCACACTGACACCAAGTCCCGAACACATCGCCGGAAAGTCGGCTTTGAAAAGTGAACCAGGCAAGAACAGCAACCCGTTAACCCCTTCCTTCTGAGATATAGTTATTCTCTTGGAATTATACATGTTACAGTATATTGCAGATTCCCGTATGCTAGGGATTAAAATAATAATGGAGCACTGTGCGCAGCAAGCCTTGTGCGCTGCGTGGTGTTATTGTTATTGTCACGAATCGGCGAACACTAACTTACCTCAGACTTTGAGTCTAATGTGGACGCGAGGTAGGGTAAATGTTGTCATGGGCACACCACACGCGAACATTATGCTCGTCATCGAAAAGAAAGGGGGTTGTCACTCACTTGCTCGTCGCTTTTGTTAGAACTTAAGTGGACTTAAGGTACTGCATTGTTACGCAGTCAATAAGACCCCTAATTAGTATATCAATCTATACAGACTTCACTCACTCATTGTAAGAGCTCAAGTTCATCAGTTGATTGGCAGCACTTTGCTGTCTTGAAGTTGATGTCCGAGGGAAACCATTCATTGATCCACATTTCACAAAAGGAAATCTTGCTGGAAAATAATGCACTTATTCTGGACTTTTCTTAGTTCCCACCCCTCTTTTATTGAGTACAAGATTAAACATTTTAAAGAAGCAAAATGTCATTTTACCCGATAATCCGCTCACAAGATGGTAATTTATCGTGCATGCAACCGCTCGTATATAAGTGAAAACAATAATGAAAAGATACAGTGACGTGTACATGTATATTATTTTGTTGACGTCAGTATACGAATCGAGCACAGCGCGCGAGCATGTGAGTTTGAAACATCTGTGCTTAAATTATCAGAGTAAATCCCAAGGTAAATTAGTGCCATTTGATGTTCAGAAAGTTAATCTAAAAATTCAGTCAAACATTAATTTCCTCAAATATTTTATATAGATTTAGTTTTTTACCGAAGTAAAAGTCAAAAAAACGATTTTAGTACGAGTTCTCAGCCTAGAAAAATGCTAGGTTAAGTTATTACTTAATACCAGCCCAGATGTCTAATTTGAATTTCGTCACCGACGAGAAAGACAAATTAACCCCCCCCCCCCCCCCCCCCCCACCCCCTTACCCGCTTTGCTAAACCACTGGTTTGGGGGAAATTGTATACATGCACGACTGCAAAAAAAACGACATTTGCGCAGATGTTATTTATTGTGTAAAGTATTTCATTAATTTTAGATACAATTAATTTAGTTTCTTGTTTTCTTGTTCTTCAGAGAAGATTAATACTCTTTATTTTGAGAAAAAAAACAAATAAATACATAACGTATGCCCCCCGCCCCCCCCCCCCAAAAAAAAAAGTGCCCCCTCCAAAAAAAAAAAAAATATAAAATACGTGCCCCCCACCCCCCCCCCCCCAAAAAAAAAAAAAGAGAGTAAATAATAATAATAATAATAATAATTAAATAAATAAATTAAATAAATAAAATAAATAAATAAATACAGTTCAGTACGACCACGATTCCACTGGATGAGAAGTTGTAAAAAGATCAACTTAATTGTGTATGATATTACGTAATTTGAAATATTAAATGATTTTCAACTATTCGTTTATTTAAACATGAGATGAGAACAAATTTGTGAATTGTATATTTATCATCATATTAACAATTCTGCACAAAATTAAAAACCTTTATTTCATAGAAACTTGCCCCTTCATAAATTAGGAAAATGAAACCAAAAATGAACAAAATGAAATATGTTACTGTTTACAGAGAAATAGTCAACTACAGCCTACATAGTTGCGGGGCCAGATGTCGTGGTACGGGGGTATTTGCCCAATGTCAGACGTTTCCCGTTTTTAAACGTAGGCCTATGTTTTAGTTAGAATGTGATTGTATTTTGCCAATGTATACTGGGGACAACTGGGGCGCACTATGCACTGAATATCAAATCAGCTCAGTTGGAAGGGCGAAAACGTTGTTGATACAGTATATACAGTTCATGATGAGGGGCAGTGAGGGGTTATAATTATGACATTTCTGGTAATGGGTGGAGTTTTTTTCAAAATCTTAACTGCCGCCCCCCCCCCCCCCCCCTCCCTCTCCTCCTCCGCTACGGAAGACGGAGGTGTGCATGCATGCATTGATCTTAGTATAGTGGCTTCTTTCCTGGTAACATTGGCGCGGGTAATAAAGAGACCCATCAATTAAAAAAAAAACACATATGGCGGGAATCTGTGTAAGAAATAAAGAAATACATGATCCAACTCTAACGATTATTATTGTATGGTTATTTTTACTTCAGAAAAAAGCTGTTTGGATTATTTGAATGCATCATGTTATTCCCACATCCCAATTTTGAAAGAATTAAAACTCTTTCATATGATTTTAACATTGAAATATTCATGTTACTGTGTCAGGGTTTACTACCTACCCGGTTATGTCATCTAAAGTTGTGTTGAATAGTATGCTTATCACCATAATTTCACGCCATGGGCGTCGATACTTACGTTCATCAGGGGGGATGAATGAATAGATCACCCCCCTGATGAATGGGTATCAATGACAGATCGACGCCCATGATATCACGCAATAGACCGCTTCTGTAATGTATGCAAATAATATGCGTATGACGTCAGACTCCCCGTTGCCAAGCTTAACAATAGTAACTAGGTCCGGCAAGCTCCGGCAAACCTAGCTTGCCGGACCTAGTTACTATTGTTAAGCTTGCCATACGTCATACGCATATTATTTGCATACATTACAGAAGCGGTCTATTCCATTAATTATCATTTACCAAGTAAGATTCGAATAAAATGGTTCTAAAAAATTCCATATGTTTTTATAAAGGTCACGTTTCGTGAAATCAAATTCCCGGCCACTGAAAAATTACTCATTGTATGCGGTGCTATAATGATACTCTTATTCATATTCACTGACCTTACTGATCACTTTGTATTGTTAAATGTTACTTGCTCGTGTATATAGGTTCTTTTAAGAACTATACCAATAGTCAAGTTTTATCATTACGCTTCAAACACTTTCTGTTGTCAACACTCAGTGAGTGCTCAGGCCCGTAGGCAGGTGTGGGGGGGGGGGGGCACTTGTTGGAGTCTCAGGTCCACTTTATCGGTCTCGTCCATCATTTGTCTTGGCAACGGACACCCACCCCCCTCCCCTCCCCCCCCCCCCCCCCCCCCCCCCCCGGCCTTGAAAAATCCTGACTACGGGCCTGGTGTTGATCTCACATTCATATAATTATAATTGTTGTCAGTTGTGATTTGTCAGTATGTATGTCTAAAAATTGTCACTTGTGGCTGTACTGAATAATGTTTTATTTTGTATATATGTGTTTTTTTTGTTATGAAGAATGCTCTTGAATTGAAAGGCAGTGGAATCTATTAGGTGGCAACCCCTAAAACTAAAAGGCCAAGGGCGTCGATTTCTTCTCGCCATTGGGGGGGATGATTCGTCAATTTGACCATCTCTGGCGAGGGAGCGAAGCGACAACCCAGCAGCGTGCCCGGGTTTTTGTGGCTGAGGGGGGGGGGGGGGGGGGGGGGTTAGGGGGCCCCAAAGCTTTTGAATTCAGCTGTTTAGAAATTGGAAGATTATTAAGTGCGCATTGCAAGCATCATGTTTTGAGGTGGGCTTTATCCAAGATGAACTTTAGCCTAATAGATACATATATTGCAAGCATCCAGATGGAACCCTGAATAGAATAAGTCAAGGGATACCCACATTGGGAAGCTTATTGGGGGTCCAGGGGGCGGAGCCCCCGGAAGCTTTGGGATTTGTAATATCCAGATATAAATCTGTTGTCTAAATGTAAATATAGAGCTAACTATTCTTTAGTTAATTGGCTTTTGATTTAGCTGTTTAGAGATTGGAAGATTATTAAGTGCACATTGCAAGCTCCTGCTATGATGAGGGCACTATCCAAGTATGGATGAATTTTATTCTGATAGATAAATACTGTCGATTGCAATCATCCTGACGGAACCCTGAATAGAATAAGTCAAGGGATACCCACATTGTAAAGCTTATTGGGGGTCCAGGGGGCGAAGCCCCCGGAAGCTTTAGGATTTGTAATATCCAGAAATACAATTAACTATTGAATAGTTAGCTCGATTTTAGTGAGCGAAGCGCAGACGCACAGTGGGCCAGGATCGCCTGAAAGTTTGCCAAGAGAGAAGTCCTGAATAAAACTATTTAATGAGTACATGGCTGGTACTGGGTCAAATAACCTTAATGGGGGTTCCAGGGGCGCAGCCCCGGAAGATTTTGGATTTGGGCAGTTTAGCATTATCAAAAAGTGGTTTAAAGAAGACTATAGTAACAACTTCCATTCATGAGAGGGGGCAATGCTTCTTTATTTTAATGTTATTATATATTTTTGAACCCCAAATATTGGGGGGGATGATAATACAGGCCATCCCCCCCACCTGAAATATTGGGGGGGATATATCCCCCCCATCCCCCCCGTGATCGACGCCCCTGTAAAAGGCTATGCACTCCAAGGCGAATTTGTGCATTATATACAGCTTTTGTTTGATATCATAATGTACGGAAATACGTGCTAAAAGAAGAAAAATCGTGGCAACATAAACTAAAAAGAAATTATTTCCCCCGAAGTTGCACTTTATTTATGAGATTCATCTCGCTCGGGATTGGGACTCGACTCGATATCGCGATTCCCGATCCATTCTACGCATGCGTAAACACGGTAATAATAATAACATTATAGGCGCAGGCCAATATGGCTGCTCGGTAGAGACTGTGTTCATCCCTTTTTCTATCCCAAGACTCTGACACGGAACTACAAGTGCATTTTCTAGGAAAAGGACAGGATTTGGCGTACAATTTCTGAACTTTTGGGTGGTAAGTAGATACTTTCAGTTCTGCAAATATTTTGTACGTTTTGCACATCGAATGGAATGAGAGATAAGTGTGGATAATAGCAGGAAGGACTCCCGTGGAGTGAATGTTCAGCTAGCCGAGAGCTTTACCGTAAAGCCACTGCCAGTGAATGCTCTTGCGCTGCGAGACTCGGCCGCCCCCTATTGTGAATGACATGCCAATCAATGCCAGTGGCAGTGTTGTGGGCAGAATCAATGCCAAGGCAATGGCCATATTATAGCCCGGCCATGACCATGTCCATGACTGAGTTGATCGCTACTTTGATTCTCTGTTATTATAGTTACAGGTATTGGAAAATTAAACCATCATCATGACATTGTCGGCATTTGTGAAGAACATAAACCCGGGCCTCAGTCTCAGACATATTTGCAAGATTGTAAAAATTACTAAAATCAAAATTAATTGAAAACAACAAACGTACACTGTACGGTCATTATTTTAAACAATAGACAGAAATACGCGTCATATAACGTCATTGGACATTGCAAATATGGGCTAATGTTGTTATTTCATGTGTATAGACTTGTTATTTTGCACAACAGCGGTATGCCCAAAATAAAACATGGTAACAAAATTATGCTGACGTCTATTGAAAGAGCCAAAATTAGGCATTCTCTTCGAAGATGTGCACATGACTTGGCGTGCATGAGTAAAGGAACTGATGCGCTATACAAATTGCGTAGAAACATGGGTTCTTTCAATTACTTACTCAAAAGCTTTACAAATTTGCACCAAAAAAAAGAGTATTACTATTATTTCAGGAGAAATTCTCACTCTAAATAATTATGGTCTTCTTGATTGTAAATCACAAATTTGATGTCTGAACAAAATAATGGAGGAGGAAGAATCAGCAAATCAAATGAAAATTCCTTCAAGTGGAATGCTGAAATTGTCTTTTCCCAGATCCAATTTTCAAATTCACAAATTTTGGGTTTCGCAATCTACAAAAAAAGCTTAGCAAATGTGGGTGTGCAAATACATACAATCTTACTTCATGCTGCCATTATAATGTGTTTTACCCGTTCAGGACGGAATGATTTTGCTACAACTACACAACATCTCCATATAGACCAAAGCCCAGTCTTGAATGGGTTAAAGTTTGCTCACGACATGTCACAAAGTGCGTGCAAATTCAGTGGCAATGTTCATTTAGGTTGGGGGCAACCAATGATAAGTTTTGTTTTAGTTGCCCAACCTAATTCTAATCAGTTTGTCTAGAGCGGCAAGCCAGCCAGTGCAAATGGCACCATGGTTGCTACACCTGGGTACCTTGATACAACAATACATCCTGTTTAACGGTTCTTGTCGAGTACTCAAGTAAAAGTAGAAGTACAGTAATGATGTTGTCTGTTAGGAAAGACAAGGGCACCACTATACATGCTGTTGTGTAATTATGTAAGGGGAGGCATCAAAATCATCACTGCCGTCCTACTCGCTTGGAACGGTTTTGCGCGCAGTTGTAAATTTGTTCCAAGCATTAGGCCGCGGTGTCCCGCTCAGCTAGAGCGCGCTACAAAATGCATACAAGTTTAGTTCTCGCGCGCGATGATGCATCCTTCCCTTGCGGCTAGAACGCATTTCAGGAATGCGCATCGTTCATGCGCGGTCCACTGAGGGATCCCGCTGCCTCCCGCTAATATATAATTTTGATGCCTTCCCTAAAGCAGACTGTGCATTGACAATGCATGGGTAGGAGATCTTGGGAGTATTCTGCACTCTGTGCTTCAATGAAATTGTGTTGATTACATGTTTAAATCAAATGGTCATACCATACTCAAGTACCCGTAAACCAGGGTGACTTTTTGTGATGAATGTATTTTCATCAAGCCTCACTTTATAGAACAAATTTCTTATTGTTTCAAATTTTATTAGTTCTAAAGAGTGAGACTTGATGAAAATACATCCATCTCAAAAAGTGGCCAAAAGTCACCCCAGTTTACGGATACATGACCATTTACAATGTGGATGTGAAGAGCACTAAGCCACTTTTTGAACTTTTAAGTTTTAAGTTTAATTTAGCTCTCTGTATTTTTTGTATCGTGATAAAGAAGGTTCTTACAGTCTAAAAGATGGTACATACAATGCAGAATTCAATTAACAAAAAATAATTTTAATGCCCTTATTTAAAGGCTTATAATGACTCTCACCCAAGACGTTGTATTTAAGGCACCTGCTGATAACCCATCCATGCAATGTGTCTGTATAACGTTTAGTCATGACCCGGCCCTGACCTGACTTTACCATAATTTCAAACTATCATCGCATGGTTACTTGTACTTAATATTTTAGGCATTGGTGTGTATTTTCCTCACAATGTCAGGAACGCTTTAGTTTAGGGTTAGAAGAAATTACATGAAAACAAATTATAATTTGCAGTTGAGAGTTTGCACACGTATTCAGAGGAAAATAAAGGGACTTTGAGCACGAGTTGCACATGTTGGACAGTTCCCTCATTGAGGGAGGTAATTCTTAATATGAAAGCAGGTCCAGGACTGTGAAGAAAAGAAACGCACGGGGACTTGGGGCAATTTAGCCCCTGAAATGCCAAGGTGAGCCCCCATAACTTTGCGTAATAGAGTTCAACGTAAAACAAATGTTACAGTGTTGTTTTCATGCAGGTGAGTTTGAAAAGTAGCCTGTGAAAAGAGAAATTTGAATTTTTCCTCTTGCCCCAGGATATTTCACAATTTTAAACCGTTTGCATCTAATACCGCTTTCATACTGCACTATTTTTCATCGGATGCGTCCGGACGCATCCGATGAAACAGGCATAATTAAATGTAACATATTGTACTGTACTGCCGAATCCAAAATCAAAGCGCGCGCCCATCAGCTACATGTAGCAAGCGATTGCGCAATAATTCTTCACTTCCGGCTGGTGCTTGCACACAGCGAGTGAATTTCCCTGGCAGTATGAATGGTACAGCGGAAAAGCGGCAATTTCACCATTGTTTACATTTAGGGAAATTCTATTGGTATTTTCATCGGTGTGATGCACTATGAAAGGGGTATAATATCCTATGAGTCCATCATCTGTCGTTTTCTTTTTTCAAAGCCCATTATTGTCTAAAAAATGTGGTTTACATGTTCAGTAATTAATACTGTTCTGAAGGTTGTGTGAATTGATTTGAAAAAATTATCAATCAGGAATCAAATTGATAATTTCCAGATCACTAGAATAGAAGAATAGTACATGTAAGATCCATGAATTGAAATTTCCCTGGCCTTGGCATTCATTGTTAACAAAGTGATCCATTTAGACCCACATGTATGCATTGCGCATGCATGTACGCTGGATGTGCACCAGGGTAGGAAATATATACAGGGGCTGAGGGCGATTTTGCCCCCTAATTTTAAAAATAGCCCCCTGAAATCAGTAGGTATAGCCCCAACATTCCATAGTGTATATGAAACATTTCTGGATATCCATCAGATTAGAAAAGTAGCCTCCTAAAATTAGAAATTAATTCCTGCATTCATGTGCACACATGCACACACACTGTAAATGATTGTGGATAATTTCACTATTACATGCTTGCTTTTAATAAGCACATAATGTATTGTATTTGTACAGACATCTTTGAATTAACGATGTAGATAATACAGTGCCTACCTTGTTGGACATCAGTGCGAGGTGAATGTTTATTTTAGACTTATGATAATGTACAGTACATGCTTTCACTTCATGAGTCATACCAAAGCAGGTGTTAATGTACAATGTAATGTAAGCTGTACACTTACATAATACATGTAGTATTTGTCAATGAATTGTCCCTCATGTACTTTGTTAAACAGTGTAACTTGAATCTCAGAATTGCACTCGTAATTTGTATGCAGTCAGAAATATATGAATATTGACACAGTATGTTAATGCAAGAAAATGTTTTACTGGCTGTATAGCCAAGTATATATATTAACCTGTTGCTTACGGGAACCGGGTGTGCTATGTACATTTCTATGAGAATTTCAGAATCTTGAAGGGAATGGGTTAAAATCTGTAGTATTGCATTTTGTTGATTTTCTCTACACATGTAGATGCAGTTAATGATGGTAACAAAAAGATTTATAAATAACAATTAATCATGCTGTATGTACATGCCTCTATATTTGTACACAATGTGCATTTTTTAATTGGTATGAAATGAATGTAAACTACTACCTTATCCCACATAAAACAGTACCTGTACAAATCCATCCAGAATAATATATAGTTCTAAGTACAAATAAGTTTATTAATAACAAGACTCAGGCCAGGGTAGGAAATATACAGGGGCTGAGGGCTATTTTGCCCCCTAATTTTCAAAATAGCCCCCTAACTCCAGTAGGTAGGAAGGTAGCCCCTAAAATTGGGTATTATGTTAAATATTTTGTGATATCCATCAGATTGAAAAAGTAGCCTCCTAAAATAACAAATTAATTCCTGCGTTGACTCGGGCCCAGGGCTATGGCAAGAACAGCTGATTGTTGTTTATTGGATTAATCTCTCATCTTACAAAAATTAAAATCTTTCATGCGTGATGATCACCTGAGGTTCTTGTCATCTTGCCCAAGCTATTAAAGGGCAATGCAACTCAAGAATAGAGTTTATCCTACTTTATACATCGTAATATGCCTGTTTATATGTAACATTACTCCGACTCAGATTTCTGCTTTGAAAGAAATATGTGAAAACTCTATCGGGTATACTGTACCACTATTCACGGAGGCCGCCATAATTAGGTTTGTGCGGACTACGGTCAATGATATGCACTACTTAATGCATTTCAATAGCACCAATTCAAACCATTGTCTGAATACTTGTAGATGCTTTGAAATCAGTGAAAAGCTTTTTGTTCGGCCCTAAGTTACTAAGCACATACGTCAGAGTTTGCAAAGCATGTCGGGTAATTACAAGAACATGGCCGCTCCCATCATCTTTTGCCGCCGTAAGAATTAGTAAAATTTGGGTACATGTTCACGTAAGGATTTCATGGGATCCAGGAGGCCAAAATTGCCAAGTTATGTATCAAATCAAATGTCTGTTCACCCTCTAAACGATAATAATAACCGAAAGCCATAGTTTCATTGCCCTTTAAAGGGGACCACCAGGAAAGAAACAACACAATATACATTTTGGTACCCTTGTGTGATATAAAATAGATGTCTAACAATTCGCAAAGGGTTGTGTGATTCATAAACAATACAATTAATTACCACCACTTACGGAACCAACGTGGCGGCCTCATGGTTCCGTTAGCGCCAAACGTATGTGAGTGCATGTACGTTTGTAGACAATAGAATCACGGCCGATGCATTCATACTAGACAAAAAGTAGTCTACAGACCCATTCAACACATGCTTTGGTATGGTGATACGTTTTCCAATTATATAATTTTTCTTGAAACATACAAATTATTTTTTTTTTTTAACTTGTTGATGGCATGGACTACTTAAAATGTTACATTTTATTTATAAGAAAATTATTTTTGAGTGGTGGTACCTTTTAAGGTCAAGGATGATTGACTTGTAAACCAAGCCTCCACACTAACCTTTTTTATTTTACTACTTGTTCCTTTGGGCAAGGAAAATAATGAATTTTCAAATTTCACTTGCCCGAACAGAAAATTGACTTGCCACCAAAAAACAATGTGAACAAAGATCCAAATTAATTGTGCTAGTGTCGAGCCCTAAGCATGTACTACATTAAAGTGATCCATTAACTTTTTTTAATACAGAAAACAAAATTGTGATATTTGAGACTTCAATCATTTAGTATCAAAAAGATTCTTCTAAATCGTAAATTTAGAAAGATCATTCTGGATTCTCCCTGATTATAATACTGCAATGCTCACCAAGTGAATTAATGCTAGATCTGTTTCAACATGGGCCCCAAGTGTGTCTACAGGCATTTCAGCTACTGGATGGGAAAACATTGATTGTTTTCTGAGTTCCTTAATAATATATTCCTCCATCCTCCCTTTTACTACATGTACATGTACACTAACATGGAGTGCGGTATGTACTACATTACAAGTTCAGTTTGTAAGCTTTGACATGTAAAAATTGTAGGGTGAGAGTTAGAAGGTCGTTCAGTCATTTTGGGGCAAAAATAAGTTATATTTCATACCATCTTGCAGGTAGGAGCCTCCTCTATGTGATGAGAATGTCTAGTTTTTGAAATGTTCATTGAATATAAAAAAGGTACTTCTTGCTTTCATGCTTAAACATGATTATCTCCTAATTACAAACAAAATACTTAACGCCCAAGTTCTCTTTCTCAAACCTCAAGACTGGTGTCTATGTGACTTCATGCTGTTACAATTGGATGGTTGCATTAAAATATGAAAACAACAACATTCATTACTACCTGGTTATTTATTTAGATACTGACCAAATGGTGCTGGTCTAGGTAAAAAGCACACACCTAAGTCAGAAGTGTTGTGGTTGTGAGGAAAAAGGAAAAGATATATTTTCTGCACTTTCACACCATGATCGCTCAGAACTGTCCCATATTTTTTTTTTTTTTACTGTATCATGCTTACCTGTACAATCGTTTGAGACAGTGCATTTTCTATTTTAAATGTTTTCATTTGTTTTGGGCCAATCCATGTTAAAAAGTCTTGTTATTTACCTTGCCCAATCGGGCCACAAGGAAAAAGAAATCATCACTGTTTATCTAATTAAAGATCATCCAAATATGGCTAACTCAAGCCTCCACACTAACTTTATTTTCTACTTGCCCGTTCGCGGTGCTCGGGCAAATAAATTCATGAATTTTTAGATTTTACTTGCCCTCCAAAACTAATATGAAACAAAATTAAAAGGAATCATGCTAGGTAACTAAATTTGCTTGGTAAATTTCTTGCTTATTTCTATTGTAGATTGTAAATTTTCGATCCTAGCAGAATCTTCTTCAGAGGCTAAGATTCACACACTTGTATTTAAAGAAATACAATTTTTCTCTCATAGTTGAATAGTTGCTTGATCGGGCAACCAAACTAGACCATTTACGAAATTTACTTGCCCAACGTCAAGTTTTATTTGCCCCGGGCAATAGGGCAAGTGTCAGTGTCGAGCCTGGCTAACATAGGGTTATGTAACTGGACGATTTATAGAAAGATTAAGATTGATTCTGAAGGAGAAATGTATTTTTAGTACAAGTACATTTAAGTTGACATTTTGCAATTGAATACTTAATTTCCTGTATTTCTTCATTATTCATTCAGGTTTGAAAGCGATTCACAACTTGCATGACTTGACTCTGTTCATGTCCCTTCCCAGCTGTAGATCCATTCAAACTCCAAGAATGTTGAATCTTGTGTATTTGTTCATATCAAAAATGTTTATTTGAGGGGGCCTAACCTGCCCCCCCCCCCCCCCCCCAAACAAATATAATAATAATAATAAATAAATGGATAAATAAATCAATAAATAAATAGATGAATAACAAAAATAATAATAATACATTTTAAAAATACATATAAAATGCTTAATGTTGCTGTGGCTCCTTTACGAGCTTGCCTACACCCATGTATTCTCAGAAAATTGTATTCCGTAGAACTTGTGAGATAAATTGTGGGTGCTTTTTGTTGTACATTTAATAGGAATACAAAAATTGCCACATGAGGCTGGGAAAAGCAACATTTTGTCTCTACCCTTACTTAACCAATTGCCCATCATGGGGACCTGGTGGGCCCTGTATTTACTCTACATGCAGGGATTGGAAGATAACATTGGGAACGGGTTAAAGGGATAGTTGAGTTTTGGTAGAGAGGGCGCTAGACTACTTTTTTTTTTGTGAGGTAATGAAAAACTGAGTGTAAAATTTGAAAGAGCATAATATTTAAATAATAAAATCATCTTTGTTTGATCAAAATCGGTTCAGAGACGGCTGAAATATCCATAAATATAACAATTTGTAATAAACCTGAGGCCCCAGGTTTATTAGAGAATTTTGAACCAGCCGTTAACAATTCAAAAAAATGCTTCCTCTTTTCAAAAAGTTACAAAACAGGTATTTAAATAGTTGTTGGTTATTTCTCAATCTAATCACTATTTCAACAAAGCATCACATGCACAATATTTTATTCAAAATGGTTGAAACCGATGAGTGTTTAGAGAGCGCCCTCTTACGTTTTAACGGCTCTTTTTGTAATTTTGTGTTCCTTTCTAGTTATAACTATTAGTTTGTAATGTAATGATGCAGGTTTTGGTTACTAAAATTCAGTTTCACCAAAACTGTACTCTCCTTACCAGAACTCAACTATCCCTTTAATGAGTGTACATGTATTGACCCAATGTTGATCACCATGTTCTTGAAAGTTCAATTACACTCTGTAAGTGTTTGTAATATCCGTGGAGCTTAGAAATTATGTTTACATTAGCCTGTGTTCATGGAACTACTATCGCTTAATATGTGACCTATTTATATCCTTTACAGTGGCATAGCGTTGGGGGGGGGGGGGGGTGAGCATGGGTGCACGTGCCCCCCCCCCCCCCCCCCCCCCCCAATAAGTTGGAAAAAACAATAGGAAACATTGGGGACATTTTTTTTTAAACAAAGAAATACACAAGGTGTGCCCCCCCCCCCCCCCCCCCCCCCAATCAGTCCAACCACGCTGCACCACTGATCCTTTACATGTGTGTCAGTGATTGCCATATGATTTCATCTAGACATTTTGTTTGCAACTTCTACATAATGTGGTCTCCGGGCTCTTAATACAAGTACGTACATGTATGAGCAAATGTGTGAATGGCTTTATCATGGCTTGGGGAAGAATTGGTTAATTAATAGGAGTGAGTGAGTATCATGGCATATATTTAATACCCCCTTTCAGTCTATGTCCTGATGGTGGAAAAACAAGTCATCATTTTCAAAGACCTTCCAATAGTTCCATTAAAACTTGTTTAGCTAGGGATGTTTTGTTTTGTTATATATGAAGGCTTTGTTTCTGCATAGCTGATTTGTGCTCTATTTTCTGGAAAGTGGATCCATCATTGAAAGTTGAATCCCTGTACATTTTCAAAAGAGGTTTTAAAATAGTTGTTGATGATCTCTCTGTTTAATCATTATTTCAACAAAACATATAATTTTGTATGAAAAATGGTTGAAACCAATGCCTTTTTAGAGAGTGCCCTCTTGTTTTTTAATAGCTCTTAGTTAGCTCTATTAGTTTGTAGTGTTATTGTGCAGGTTTTGGTTACTAAAGCTCAGCGGCTCAGCCTTACCAATTAACTGTACTGTACCCCTTTAACATTTAGGGACTTTGTAAAGGTTACGTGGCATCTGGTTACATACATGTAATACCAACAACAAAAAGCTACCTTTTGCCTCGTGAAACATGTTTCTGGCTCATAGACCTTTAATAATAAATGCACAGTTTCTTATCAGTATTACCAAACATCGTCATTGATGCTATTCATATATCAAAATGGGCTTGCACTTCACATGTAATAAACAGCTAAAGACTTGCCCTGAAACATGTTTGAAAATGCTGAGAGGCTATCTTAGTTAATCCATTCCCCCAGGAACCAGTTGGGCACTATAATAATTCAGGGCCCTGTACATGGGCCTGTATATCACAATGTACAGGGCTGTATGCGCAGCTCGACACTCCCACTGGCCCGCTCGCCCAGGGCTAGAGAAATTGCACTTTAGGCCAGCAAAAATGTATAAAAGTCATATTTTGGTGACCCGATTGGGCAAGCAGATTTTCAACTCGACTTTGACAAAATGAGAAAAATCTTGTTTTCTTCCATGTTATGCGTCATCTATAATCACAGGTTTCATCTGGAAAGAGTGATATTTTGCATAGTGAAAAGTTTACACACGAAATAACAATTTTGGGGCCAGTGAATTTTTCTTCGGGCCACCCGAAAAGGGGAAGAAATTATTTCACTGGCTCGACCGGGCCCCTGACAAAAAAGTGAAGTGTGGAGCCCTACTGTATGGATTGCAAAATCTAGCAGGGGGATTTCTTAGTTAACCCCTTGACTGCAGGAACTGGGTTGGTTGCGTACAAAGTCTGTGGGGATTTCAAAAACTCGAAGGGAACGGGTTAAATGCTTTTGCAATTATTCTTTGCAGGAATGGTTTACATTGAGGGCCGTTGACCCCTCAAATGCACATGTGAAACTAAGGACATTCCTTGAAACAGACATTTCACATTAGTGGAAAGAATTAATCATGAACATTACTCCTGTCTCTATTATCAAATTTATTCCCAATTGTGGCTAGTAATGTATGCATAATATGCGTGATATAAAACCCTGATCTTTCCTCACGGGTGCAGTGTCACTGGCAAGCTGTTGGACAATCGCTTGTGTTTTGTTTTGTGTCATGCGTAACACCATGCGATACAACGATGATGATGATGAGTTATTAATATGCAGTGTCACTACGTCTGACACGATGATTCACCTTCATGAATCAATCCACAAATAAGAAGTGACTAATGGGGTGCAAAATTGCATGCTACATGTCTAACTAACCCTTAGAGTGCCAAAATGCAGAATGACATTGACTCGTTGACCCGTTCAGAGTTGAGACTGATTGATTTTGCTATAACATGTATTCTCCATAGACCCCGGCCTTGTGTATTTTCGGGACCAGCCCTGAAGCTGGGGTTAATATATAATCTGCACTCTGACCGGAAATCTCATTATGTACAAATAATTTCTTAAAAACAAAATCTTTGTTTAACAAATGTTACATACAAGAGTTCGCAAAATATCTACTACATAAGAAACTTATACATAGAATACCTTGAATACTTAAATCTATGTTTGCAGTACCCAACGTCCTGAAATGTTCTTGGTGCTCATGCAAGTCTACGAGAGAATAAAATGCAGCCACTTGTGTCTGCATTTTGTTCCGAGCAAGTTTGTCCCGAGTCTCCAGAGAAAAGGTCACAATTTATCGCCAAGGGATTCTCCTATTTATCATTTAGTGGTGCGTCAATCTCCACCTGCACTCGAGTTAGCCAAAGCGCTTATATAATATACAGCTCGAGACTTCATTAGGCTACTGTCGTACGTAAAGTGTTTCTGCAAATACCCTCGCGACCACTTGGATGTAACGATGTGAATATATTTACTTGCACATATTCACTTAAAGTTTAGTACGGAGTGAGCAAATAGCAGAGTAGAAATAGAATACAAATAATAAATTGGCATTCAATTCAATACTGGATAGGAAAGCATAAAGCCCATATTCAGCTGCACAGAACTTAGCAACATAAAAAGTAGAGATGTTTATTTCATGCTATGATACAATAAACATACACATACATGTATGTGTTCATAATATTGATACTCTGATCAATTAAAGTTATCTGGTTCCCCTTAGTCTAAAAGTTTCATGCTATGATACAAACATACATGTGTTAATTTTAATTGATCAGAGTATCAATATTATGATCTGGTTCCTTTTAGTCTAAAAGTGGGAAATGTATTGATGGGAAGATCTACATGTAAACAAAACATGTAATACATACAAAGTTATGCTGCTTACAGAAAACAGTCTTGGAAAGGATTTGATATTAATTACATGTGGATGAAATGTTTCAACTTTTTATAAGGAGGTGGCCATTATACAGGAGGTGGCTTGATCAGGTTTGACTGTACATGTATCTCACATTCTAATGTATGTATTATTCTGCTCATTATATACACAAAACACATTCAGAATATCACCCCACTCTCAGTCACTGTCAGTGTTCAAGTGCGATGGGCTTGCTGTGTGGAACGCACTAGGCATGTACATGTAATTCATGTTATGCAGATGAACATGTGTGCTCGGTCCTTGGGTTTTACCACATTGAAGGTGAAGATCGGTTCATGTGCATACTGGCTGCATACATTCAAGCGCATCTTTTTCCCTCCCCTCAAATCAGCCCATGCAATTACTGCGTCCCACACAATTGCTCTTCCTCCCTGAATAATATATGTACCGTATTTTCCAGGTTTCAGGTCTGAAATAACCATTTGTTGGAGGATATTAATGCATCTAAAATTTATAATACAGCATCAAACTGAACCAGTATATTTTCAGGCTCTTGACATTTATGTAACATTGAGCATTTTAATATCTCTACTCATTATTTCCCTTAAACCCCTACTTCTCCCCCTCCCACTTTTAATCCCCTTCCCCTCCCCTCCCACTTTTAATCCCCTTCCCCTCCCACTTTCAACACCGTTTCCATTCCATTTCAATCCCCTCCCTTCCACCTTTTAATCCCCTTCCCTCTCTCTTCTCTTAACCTCTCGCCCATCCCTTCCTCCATTCACCGTTCCCCTCCTCCACCTTCACCACCTTCCCTCTATTTCCTTTCCCACCCCTTTTCCCGCTCTCCTTCCCCTTTTCTTCCACGCCCCATCTTCCCCTCCTTTACCCCTCCCTTCTCCTTCCCCATCTTCCTTCTTCCCCCACCCATCCCTACTCTTTCCCCAAACCTTCCCCCAAACCTTCCCCCTTCCCCCTCCCCTCCCTTCCCCCTTCCCCTCCTTTCCCCCTCCCCTCCCTTCCCTTCCCCCTCCCTTCCCTTCCCCCTCCCATGCACGCTAAAGAGCACATCTCATTTTTTCGTAAAGAGCAGGGAGAAATCCTGGTGGGTGTTTACACATTTAAATAATAGTGCGGGAATAGGTAAATTGTTTTGACCCTTCATGGTCCAGCTCATAAGTACTTTGTGTCGTTTGAAAAATTGTTATTTGGGCATTAATGCCTTACTTGAGAAATAGCTTTACTCTATTTGGCATATAAGCTTACCTGTATGACACTATATGACGCACTAGTGTTGCGGTGTCGTTAAAATTATTACCAAACCAGACCCTTCCCCCTCCCCTTCCTTCTCTTTCCCCACCTTCATCTTCCATACTTGTCCCCTTCCTCTCCAACCCTCCTTTCCTCTTCCTCCTCCTCTTCCTCCTCCTCCTCCCCTCCCCTGCACTTGTCCCCTATTTCCAGCTCTGCTGTATCCTAATGGACCAGATACGGTCATTGCCCCGGTGGTGTGTTTTGCACTTGAATTCAAATGCAGTGCCTGGATTTACTTCATATATGCAGGGTTGAGGTTTTGCCATGAGATTTATCGGGGCTTACAGACTCAAACCTGGATACCTTTTACGAATACGTTATGAGCATTGAGCATTAATTTGCATTTGACACACATGGAAAGAAAACAGGAATTTCAGCTACATGCTGTATAAGTTTATTCATGCATTAATTATTTCACAGGTAGTTTTTTTCGCCATTATAAGCTTTCGGTGGTACTACACCACTCAAGTTCTTACCACCCTTCCATGCATTTTAAGCAAAGATTATATTTACTCAGATCAAGATACTGAGTGAGAAACATCCAAATAGACAATTGCTTGATACAAGGCTTCATTTTATTTTGTATTATCCCCAAATTGTAGTGTATTTTCCCTAAACATAATTTTCTAAATTTTCACAAATAAAAAAATGATATGAAACACAAGGGAGTGATATACAAGTGCATGCAGATGCATGCATATATCCACAAGACCAGTTGAATGTTATGGCCTATCATTCTGTACTTACAGTATGTACATCATGCATGCACCTTATTGTAGTCTTTTACCTTGAATTATAATGTTCTTTATACAACATGCTTACAATTTGTTAAAAGATTATAATTTGTTGCACATTGATGTGAGGGTTAAGATAACATTATTGTTCACACAAAATATAGGCCTACATGTACATAATACAAGAACTTAAATTTACCTAACCTTCATTTCATCACTGACCTGAGTCACTATTTAAAACTAAGTAAACATGAATTTGGTCAAACGATATGCTACATGTAGGTGGAAGCCTTGGAATAATTTCCTGAAATCAACAGTTTAAAAGCATAGTAGTACAAAATCAATCTAAAAATGGAGCCTGTAATTGTTTTAGTATAATGAACATGTTTGTCTAGTGGCATGTTGGGGGGGGGGGGGGGGGGGGGGGGGGTATCCAATAAGTGTCCCCCCCCCCCCCCCCACCCCATGCTAATCAACACTTGTATACATTATGTACCCTATATACAAGTTTTTTAATAGCTTGGTGCAAACAAACTTACTAGTAAAGTACAGTACAAATTGTGGGCCAACTGTACATGCTACATGTATTTGACCTGACCGTGTCCTCAGAAATTACCGTATCGGAGTCTGAAGCTCTAGACTAATTGGCTTGAAATGTCAAACTATGCTGTGGTGTGGGTTCCACTCAACATCATCCTGGTACTGTAGCGCTCACAGGGGAATACATGTATCTATATGAAGTTGAAGTTCACTCTTTTTTTTTTTGGTTGCTGATTTAATAGAATTTGCCTTTGAGCAAGGGGAATTTTATTTTTAGTGTAACAGATACATTTACATAAGGTGTACATGTTATGTATAAAGTACAGTCAAACTTGTGTACATGTGCAGTGACTAATTGAGGAAAATAAGAACAGTTATAGTCAGTAGAAAGGTAACCTTCATCTAATACTCTTTACCCTGCACAGGATCACATTTGGTGACCACTACACTATACGCAGGTTGGCTGCTATAGACAGGTGGCCACTAAGACAGGTTCGACTGTATGGTGTTGGGGTCAAAGTGTACAATAAGCAAAAGCTGAGTGAAGCTTAATCCGTTCCCTTCGAGTTTCTGAAATCTCCATCATAGACTCTGAACACAACCCACCCGGTTCCCGTAGTCAGGGGGTTAAAGGAGGGGGGTAATCCCGGCTTTGATTCAAGTTTATAGCTTTAAATATGTGCCTTTATTGATATACCACACTCTTTTTTTCAAAAAAATCCTTAAGTTGGGAAAAAAAGGTAAATTTCATGCAACTTTTTTGCTTTATTACGCATCGGCGTTCCATGCTCCTAAAAAAAGTCATTTATAGCAGAGCGGGAATGTGCGCACGTGTCACCCGATTCATGACATCACATGCAGACCGCAACGCGGAGGAATGTGCATTGTTTACATGCAGAGCCTATGACTTGCTTGTAAAACAAACTCGTTTTTGCTTGTAAATTGAGGTTTTACTGAAAATGCTTAAGAATTGCTAAGAAATGAATTGTAGCAGGATGCAGCTACACATCTGAGTGTATATCGTCCATGATATAAACCTGAACAAATGTTTGCAAATATTGAAACAAATGGAAATAATATCTCTGTGTCAACGTGAGTATTGCACTCAGCGTTTACGTCTATGACCGAGCTAAACTGCGATTGCCTGCAGGTGACGTCACAAAGATGACGTCATTTTTTGTTCGCCCGGGACTCAGTTTTTTTACGGGGGTTCCGAAAGTGAATTTACAAGTTGATTTTTTTATTTTACCGGGTTTTCCCACGAGGAAAATATGTTTGTATTAGTAATCTTCATGAAAATCTACCTTAGATACAGTAAAACCCAATTTTGAGGCAGTTTTCTTGTCACCATACCTTTAAGACTAAGAATAACAGACCAGTTCAATAACATTCAATCAAATAGAACTCCCCTGTCTATATAGCAGCCAGCCTGCCTAGATGGTTGGTACATAGGGGGTAGATATTTAGAACATAAATGTACATTTGAGTTACTGTAGATGTATGCCCTGTATGTATATTCATGATATAATGTAGGGGAATATTAAACAAGTCTGAAGGTGAAGACTAATTGGCTTGAAATGTCAAACTGTGATGGGATGTGGGCTTTGCTCATCCTCATCTCTCAGTGATACCATGTAGCGCACACTAGGGAGCATCCCCATCGCAGATTAGAACCGCGCACTTGATCTAATACTGAGTAGACTTTCCTAATGTAGTTGGGAAATGCAGTATGTTTTAACCCTTTCACCACTAGTTGTGCTGTGTAGGGAGTATGGATCACATCGTAGATTAGAAATGTGCACTTGATATAATACCAGGTAGACTTCTCTACTTGAGAAATGCAGTAAGGATTATCCCCGTCATAGAATTTTAAGATGCAAATTATGCATTGTATTTTAACCCCTTCATCACTAGGTAGTTGATGTTATATTCCACATACTAAGAATCTTGCTCTACGATTGGTCAAAAGTTAATCACGTGATGAAAAATAGTTTCGCCCATCATTGATGGGAGAAGAAAAGTTATCTTGGGTGAAAGTGCGTTGCACTCACTACTATCTTGGTGAAAGTGCGTTCCACTGTGTACTATCTTCAATTGTTCGAGCGCAAGTACGCGTACACGCGTTAGTGCGCAGAAAGGTAGCGCGCTGGTGCGCAACGTTTACGCGCAGCTACGCTTAATAGACAATGGTATATTAAGCATCTTTGACTTTTAATCATAAATCTTGTTCATGTGAAGGATTGACGAAATTAAAATAAAAGACTCGATCAATTGCTCAATATTCCAAACTTTTTAGCCATTTGTGTTAGCTATAGGTCGTTTGTGATCAAAATAATTGATGTGGAATATAAAGCAAATAATCACCTTTTGGTTTCAGGCGATGGCAAACTATCACTTCCTCGGCGATCTGAATGTATACGCTAACTTTCCTCAGCTTCGCTTCGGAAAGATGGCTTCATCCAGATCGCCTCGGAAGTGATAGTTTGTCCCATCACCTTCACCAACGGTAATTATTTGCTTATTATACATTGACTGCTATGAGGGGCATATTGAAAATTATACTTGGGAAATGCAATATGTTTTAACCCTTCCGCCACTAGGTACGTAGTTGTGCTATGTAGGTAGTTGTGCTATGTAGGGAGTATCCGCATCGTAGATTAGAACTGTGCACTTGATATAATACCAGGTAGACTTTTCTACTTGAGAAATGCAGTAAGGATTATCCCCATCATAGCATTTCTAAGATGCAAATGCATGATATTTTAACCCCTTCATCACTATATCAATCATATTAGGCGCTATATAAATTGAGTATTATTATTTATCGCTAGGCAGTTGATGTTGTGCTATATTAAGGAGCATCCCCATTACAGATTAGAACCATGCACTTGATCTAATGCAGGGTAGACAAATGCACCCCTTTTTACTAGGTAGTTGTGCTATATTTATAGGGAGTATCCACATCATAGATTTATATACTCAATCTAATACAGGCTACAATTTTCTAATGGCGAGCCTCTGGTGGGACTGAAGAAAAAAATCATTATTGCAATATCAATAAACAAAACACCAATTGTACCTTCATTGAATTTGTTAGAAATTTGTCAGTTTTTAAATAATATTGCTTTGTTCACCATTTGTTCTAATAAATATACATAATTTGTTTTATTAATAAATTATTATAAATGTTTGTATTTTGTAAAGCTAATTATTAATGTAAAATAATACAGGGTTGGGAATTGCAGTATTTTGTTTTAACCAGCTACATCACTAGGTAGTTATGCTGTCTAGTATAACTCCACTGTTACTTACTTTTTACAAGTGGCCATGTTTGGGCCAGCAAAATACAGTTAATTTTGAAATTTTCTTTCAATATTTGATGACCCACAACATAAATTGGCTTTAAAATTGCATTAAATTTATAAAGTAACTGTCTAAAGATATCATTCTTAACCCCTTTATATTGACAGAATCTTTGTGGATTTGAAGCATGTCATGGTATACATGATACTCTCATTCCATCATAGTCATAGAGCTGCATATTTTCCTGATGCATACATGATTCTTACAGGCAGTACATTATTAGTCATTGCCTTCAGGCTTCAAGTCTTAAGATATTGTGAAATACATGTAGACTTAAAGAGGACCACCAGGCAAAGAACAACACATAATTATATGTTTTGGTACCGTTTTGTGATATCAAATAGATACCCAACATTTTGCAAAGGGTTGTGTAAATTCATAAACAAAGCAATAAATTACCACCACTTACGGAACAACTATTATTTCATGGTTCCGTACATGCTAAACATCTGCGGGTGCTCCAATTCTATTCACGCGTACGTTTGGAGACAATAGAATCCCGGACGATTCTAGACAAAGTAGTCTTCGTACATGCAGACCCATGAACACATGCTTTAGAATGGTGATGCGTTTTCCAATTATATTGTGTTCTTTCTGGAAACATATTTTTGTGAACTTGTTGATGGAATGGACTACTAAAGATGTTACCTTTCATTAATAAGAATATTATTTTTGGCTGGTGGTACCCTTTAACGTTGTACGTACATGCTACACCTGGTTCCTAATCTGCAGTGCTAGAATTTGTTCATCTTTGTGTCCCAGTTTATTGAGCAGGTAAAATCAATCATTTGACTTAGAGGCCCGGCATCGGATGAAAACTAGGACGCTAGAATCATTTGAGCGTCCCAGATTTCATCTGGTGGCCTCATACAAGGAAAAACATTAACTATTGTTTGAATATGTGTGGTAATGTTTGCCAGTTGTAACTAGGCTAGATAATGAGCAATACAAAACACTGAACCAGTGTGTATTTCTCACTGTGCGCAAGGTGGTTGCAAGATGGCACCGCACATCTGGTTTATGAATCTAAACTAACTCTAAAAAGTCTGTCATACCAAGGTACCAAGTACCTCTTTGACTAGTACCTCCTTGGTCATACACTATGTTTGGTTGCCCATTTAGGCAAAAGAAATTTATAAGCATTAATTACAATTTTGGTGGCCCGATGGCCCTCGGCCAGTGTGCCCGTGCTAAATTTGAGCTTTGGGTTAAAGGGTACCACCACCCAAAAATAATATTCTTGTCATAGAAAGGTAACATCTTTAGTATTCCATTCCTTCAACAAGTTCACAAATATATGTTTTCAGAAAAAATATATAATTGGAAAACGCATCAACATTCTCAACCATGCGTTCATGCGGTCTGAATTGTGTAGACTATATGCGTGCAGATCCAGAGCGCTCTGTGCAGAGCGAACGAATCATCCGGGATTCTATTGACGTACGCGTGAAAGCATTGACGCACTCGCAAATGCTTGGCCCGTGTGGAACCAGGAAATAGCAGTGGTTCCGTAAGTGGTGGAAATTAATTGCTTTGTTTATGAATTACGCAACCATTTGAAAAATGTTGGGTATCTATTTGATAGCACAAAACGGTACCAAAACATGTAATAATGTGTTGTCCTTTGCCTGGTGGTCCCCTTTAACGTGTTGTTACCTAGATATTGTGAAATGGATGGTAAATGTATGCACCTGGTGCCCATAGGCAATATGGGATATAAGAGGTATCTCAAGTTTGCCTAGATCTATGTATTAAATGTGTTGCGTACATGTGTACCTCACAGCGTGCACATAGTAGTACAATGTATTGATGTGTACATTATGTCTGCATGCATGTTCTGTCTTACATGTACATGAACATGTACAACAAGATGCGCCAAATTGTATACTTGGATTTCAGGTATATATCAAAAAATTTGTATGCAGTGTGTCATTGTTCGATAGATATTTTGTGTATTACTATTAAGGTACTGGATAATTTTGCGAAAGGCACAATTTAGGAATATAAAATGCAGAAAGCATGTTTCATTCCAAGATGCAAACATCGAGATGCAAACAATAGGATGATGTGTGTTTTTTTTCTTCAAATCTCGAATAGTCTCAAATTTATACGCAAATATGCAGAAATTGTGTTTTATTCCACTTTACAACTCGACTATATATACAATAAGGGGCCATCTACAAAGTACGTACGCAGAGGGGGGGGGGGGGTAAAAGCTGATGCGTACGCTCCATTCAACCACGTGTATAAAAAGTGCGTACAGGGGGGGGGGGTTTCATTTCGGACCAAAAATTGCGTACATACTTTGTAGATGGCCCCAAACCTGGATTACTGTGTTTTGTTTTCATCATTTTCAAAGGAACAAGGAAATATGCAGAAATTATGGTCCAGACATGCATGTAAAAGACTACATTGCAAGAAGATGGATACCACATTTTTTATTCAATGACATGTTCAAACTACAAAGGCATAACAATTTACAATTCAAATGTATTTCCAGAAATTGGATAATATATCTGACCCATTTATGGGTGAACCTGAGACAGTAGTTGAGTCAGAGGGAGTATTTATATTAGACATTGTAAATAGGAAAGGCCTGTGTGCAAAATGCAAGTAAATGGCTTCGCATCTGTCATCTTCATTTTCTGGGTAGGCGCACTTGCTCGCTCGGAGACCGTTATTGTAATATCTTCCCATGTGATGTCATAACCAGACGAGACAATCATTTTTTTTCCCCCTGAGCTTTGCAAATTGGCATGTCTGGAGAGGCTAGAGCATGGTTGAAGTGGTGAATAATGTTCTCCTGACAATGAACTATTCCCTACAAAGATGTTTCAGTTTTACCAATTATGCTAGAAATAACATTGTTGCCTTGTGGCCCAGTTGGGCAAGTAATAACCAGATTGTCAACTTCTAGTGGCTCAAAACAAAGAAAAACATAACAAATTCTCTTACATTTGCTAGCCCGAACGGGCCAGTAGAATTCAGGATCAATTAAATTTGATGGCCCGAAGCTAATATTTAGTGGCCCCGGGCCAGCAGGCCTATGCTAATTTTGAGCACTGATTTTACTATAGAAGTAGAGAAAGCTTCCATTTTCCCTGAAGTTATTGAACATACATAACGTTTAGATTACATGAACGGTACGCAATAGTTTCCGCTGATAATTTGTGCAATTTAAATGCTGTGTACATGTGTATGTTTTTAATGCTGTACTTGTTATGAAAATCATTATACTTCAAATTCATTAAGACATGTTAAATTGCTCCATGTCAGCACTTATATAATTTCAAAGTTGAATTCCTTTTAGCTTGATTACAAATTTATAGATCTCCAAAAATATCAGGGTTACCGCTTATACTAGATGTTGATTTATTTTTTTATTTAAGGTTTTGCAACAATCGCAAAGAAAGACACTGACAAGGCATGATAATTTGTTTGCATTTCTAGGAATACATATATTGTAATGTTATCCTTGTTGACTGCGCACACAGGATTGGATTCTTAGTTTTTGCCCAAAGGTGCTTACATTCATGTAAATGTATGGACAGCATCTTGCTTGGCAAATATTCAAACATCAAATTACTTCTCGACAAGTTCTATCAAACCTGCTCTAGTTACCACCTGTCCAGGGGCGTAGCGTGGTCAGACTGATTGGGGGGGGGGGGGGGGGGGGGGGGGACACACGCAAAATTATTGAGGGGCACTCTTTTGTATTTCTTTGTTTTTTCAAAAAATGCCCCCTTATGTTTCCTATTGTTTTTTCCAAATTTTTGGGGGCACATCCCCCCCCCCCTTCCCCCCGGTTGCTATGCCACTGCACCTGTCTATAAAGACCACTTGTTTATAAAGACCACTAAACTTGTACAGTTTGCATCCCTAGGAAGCAATTACATGTAAATGGTCCTGTCCAGAAAGACCACTTTTTATGTCTCCATTGCGCAGCCTTTATATATAGACAGGTTGGACCGTACTTTTCAAAGATTTGTTTTACTTGAAGATTATCATTATGCATGCACAGTGCACTCTCCCTGACATGAGTCATGTGACAAGCTTAAGCCGCAATGCAAACTCAATTTTAGTGGTTTCGTGTATTTTAAAACATCTCTTGAATTTTGTCTACAAAGACTCTTTGTCTACAAAGACCACTTTTTATGTCTCCATTGTGCAGCCTTTATAGACAAGTTGGACTGTATGTTTTGAGATTTGTAGTCTACTTGGAGATTATCATTATGCATGCACAGATCACTAACCCTGACATGGGTCATGTGACAAGCTTAAGCTGCAATGCAAACTCAATTTTAGTGGTTTCATGTATTTTAAAACATCTCTTGAATTTTGTCTACAAAGACTCTTTGTCTACAAAGACCACTTTTTATGTCTCCATTGCGCAGCCTTTATTATAGACAAGTTGGACTGTATGTTTTGAGATGTTTAGTCTACTTGAAGATTATTATTATGCCTGCACAGGTCACTAACCCTGACATGAATCATACATGTGACAAACTTACAAGTATAAGCCGCAAAGCAAACTCACTTTTAGTGGTTTCGTGTATTACATCTCTTGAATTGTATGCACACATGACATGGTGCCCATGAAGTGGATACATTTACTTTAGAAGAAACAGTCAGATTATGTTACAATGTGTTTGTTTTGTACATGTCTGTTGTCAATGTCTAGGGTAACTTCTCTCAAAGAAATAAGAATTAAATTAAAGGAAGAAAAAAAAGTCAATATATGTGACTGGATATTCCTGCACTTGTCGGTAATTTATGTTTTGAAGAAATGTTGGCATTTTAAGTTCACATAAAAGACTTATGTTGAAAATGTGAACCAATCATATCTTTGCCAAATATTGTTCGATTTTTTAGAAGAAGGCTTCAAATGAAGGCTTGTGATGAAGCCTTTCTCATGGCTTGAAAATCTCAATTGTGCTTTTTACCGACAAGTGCAAGGTTTTGCGATATCCAGTCACATTTGTTTCATGAGTGATGAGTCATGTTCTGAGATATCGGGTTGACATTTTTTATTCAAACATCCATTTTAAGACATCTATGTAGATTCAAGTACCGAAAGTAGCGTGCTCTTGCTGATGTTCAAGTACACAAATAGATGTGACAGGAATTATGCACTTATATTTAACACGAAAATGCCAGTGTTTGGTTTCTCTTTATTCAAGGGATCTAGTAACTGTGTTGACATACGTGTGCAAAAAGTGATGAATGGTTGATATAATGTGAACCGCTAGAATTCAATTTGGACTTTGAGGATTTGGACAATGTTACTAGATCCCTTTAAAGTAAAAAATACCATTGTTTGGCTTCTCTAAAAGCATAGATCTATGGAAGATGTGTGGATATGTACATGTATGCACATGCCTTCCAGTATTCCTGCCCTCCCTTTTCGGGAGGTTATCTGAACACCTGTTTCACATGTGTGTAACATGATGAATTTCAGAAACAGCACAATTTTATATCTGTACGCATTTTTTTGTATAAACTCTGCAGTATGCTAGTACAATAATTGTACATGATACATGTATACAAACATGTACAATGTACGTATTGTATAGTAACTCCTTTTGTCTGCTATTTGAGGGAATGACAGCTGTATAGTGTAGTGTTTTAGACTGAAACTTGATATCATCATAAAATTATGATGATGAGCAGGTTATGCACAAGCATCATTATTAGCTAAATTGATACAGAGTGACCTTTTATTTTACTACGTAATATTATTATATTAGCCTGCTATAACTTCAACAATCTGCAGATCATAATGTACAGGTTATTCTTTCTTGTAGCCATTGAGCAAGCCTCCAAACTAACTTTTTTTCTGACCTTGAGTTGTACAACCAGCGAAAAAAATACACGGGGGCGGCGGGCGAATCCGCCCCCGAAATGCCCAAATTCGCCCCCGAAAAAAAAAAATTCGCCCCCGAAAATTTTTTTTTTTTTTTTTTTTCGGGATTTTTTGTGGGATTTTCTGTTTGGATTGTGATCAAATGCTTATAAAATGATCACTTACAGCATTTTAGCTTATTAGTAGCCCCTGAAATTCGAAAAAGAGCCCGTGTATTTGTAGCCCCCGAAAGTTGGAAAAGTAGCCCCCGAAAATGGAGCCCCCGAAATAAAAATATTAATTTTTTCGCTGTGTACAACAGACAGAACAACTCCATAAGGGATGACAAGTCAGGAATTGTGTTCATGAAAACATTTTGATGGTCCATTCTAATGTTTTTGTTTTTGTGTCGTTGTTTATTACTAGATGGAGGGACAACTTGTTATTTCAACTGAGGAGTGACTTCAATGTAACTTCGACAGAGGAACCCACCTATCAACCAGTGCAAGTAGCGATTTGACCTTGGGTGGTACAACAGAGAGAACAACTCCATAAGGGGGCGACGAGCCCAGGTAGGCCACGATGTGGTCGTCGTTCATGAAGGGGCGGAGCCTACGCCTCGGGGGCTCCTCCTCCACCAACACGCAGGACAGCGCCCTGGGGCTCATGCACCTGCGCAAGCTGTACGTGGAGCTGTGCTGCACGGCAACACCCCTGTCACAGAAGGAACAGGAGGATAAACTGTACATGATGCTGCCACTCTTCTGCAAAGTAAGTCCTTGTTTTTATGTCCCATTAACCCTTACTCCTCTAATACCCGAGCTGTGCCCCACGACCATACTGTAAGCTGTACATGGCGCTGTTCTGTACGGCAACACCCCTGTCACAGAAGGAACAGGAGGATAAACTGTACATGATGCTGCCACTCTTCTGCAAAGTAAAGTCCTTATTTTTGCCTCTATAGTTAAGTATATTGATATTCACTTAATCTATAATGTCCTATCGACCCCATCCCTAGCTCTAATACTATTGACCCATCGTGTAGAACTCACAGCTTAATCTCGCTATGTCAGAGACATTTATATATTGCTGATAAAGCCTGATATCCTGATTGTCTGCCTCTCTTTTCCAGGTGTTTGAAAACAGTCCAGCTACAGAGATGATTGACAAGTTTGGGGATGTGCTGCAGTTCTCCAATCACATCGCTCGTCTCTTCGTCACGGAGGTGCGCCGGAGGGCATCAGACCAGTCAACGGGTAAGCCAAGTTTAATGAGATGGGTAGATCATCATCATGGCTAAACCAGACATTGGGATACTTCTGTTTGTGATGATATCCTGGAACTGTATTTTAACTGGTAATTTTTCCTGTTTTGTTCCCTTTTAAAGGCTACAAAAGCGCTGCTCAGTTACAGTTTTAACTTGTTCAAGACAATTTGACAGTGCACTACCAAAAGAATTCAGACTTGCCCAAATAGGCAAGTAGCTAATAAATTGGTTGCCCAAAATCATACATTACTTGATGATTATGTTGCTGTCAATCATTTTGTGAGACTAGAAATTTTTTATTTGTTACCGTCGGCAATGTTTTAGTAAGAGGTAACTCCACATTTCGTCGCTGGGCAATTAAAAGGACAAATTGAAGGTATCGATAGCAATAAACGATACTTACTTTTTGGGAAGAAACAACATTTTGACATTTTGGGCAATTATATTTTTCAAATGCCAAATCCAGTAATCTTGTTTAGTGAAACAGTTACGTAGGCTATAAAGCAATCAAGTCGTTTAATTTGGCGTATGCTCAGTTCTTTTTAACGGAGTTATTTACGCATTTCTGAATTTGTCCTTATTCCACGCGCGATATCGCGCCGATATCGTGCATGTAAAAAGGACAATTATGCAATTGCCCTTTTACGCGCATTGACAATGCACAGCCAATGCGCGCGACATGGCGCGATAATGGGCAACAAAAGGGGCAAAGTCCATTTTGTCCTTTTTATTGCCCATATCATACGCGCACGAGATGCGCGTTTAGTCGTGTATGCCAAACATGCAAGGGCTATTTCGTCGTCACTTGAATTAAAATTGGTTAAACTTGTGGCCGTATGTAATAGCGGATATTGTGATCAATGCTATATTCTTACGGAAAAGTAGTAAAATAACACATTTCATTTGTTATACATTGATACTTATCCAAATAACACCTCTCGGCAGTTCGTGAAAAACGATTTTGTCCTTTTTGTTGCCCAAATACGTGCAATTTTGTCATTTTGTCCTTTTGTTATTTTTGATTTTCTCAAAAAGTGGGGCACATATAGGAATTCTAAATATATCATCGGATAGGTTTTAAAGAAATCTATCTGAAAATAAAATAAAAACAAATTCGATATTTGACGATAATATCGGCCATTTTGCCCTTTTTATTGCCCAGCGACGATTTATGCATTTTCTTTCATATTAGTTTGATCACGGATTATGAAATTCTGAATATTTGGTACAAATTTCATTGGATTTTAAGAGATTCTGTTGAAATAAAAAATGATTTAATAAATCTACGAGAACTCAATACCATCTTATACTACATGTTACTTTGTCTAATAATAACAAACTATACTCTCAAATAGGACATAGTAATGGTCTTAGTATGTTTACAACTCTTGATGTTGTATGAATAGTGCTATTCCATTCATGATTAATTTTGAACAGGGACAATTTACTCTCACTTTCTATGTCATTGGAAACAGACAGACCAAAAGAAGCCTCATGCTCTTTGACATTAACTCTCGGTTGATCACGCCACTCTGAAAATGTGAGAACACAGTTTCAATAGTTGTGTCCACACGGTCGGCCTAAACTTCAAGTAATCTTGTTGTTATCTTGTGGTTTCAAAACTTAAAGATATCTTATAGTTAATCTTGTAGTTTGCGCCGTGTGGACACACTCACCTTTAAGTTTAGGTACGTAAACTTAAAGATTTTAAACCACAAGAAAACTACAAGATAGTTCAAGTGGACACAATCAACCATGAGACTCATTGATTAGGTTGACCTCATGTCAACGATCTGCTTCCGGTGTGAAAACAAGTCAAGTGAGTGCGTGTTACCTCAAATGAGAAAGGCGCGCACACTACTTCCGGTTTTTAATTCTCGAGAATACTGCATCGTGTGGACACACATTTTCCAATTCTCGAGAATTGGGCACTGTGTGGACATGACTAATATGAGGGCATTCAGTTGTAGAGAGTTAACTTGTTCCAGACAGACTATTTGAATAAGGCAAGCCTCGTCCTCAACAATTTTCTGTACTAGACCATTTAGGCAAGTAAATTTATTAATGTTCAAATATTTACTTGCCCAAACAGAAAATTCACTTGCTTGCTTACTTCTAGATGAGATTTACATGTAAGGAATTACATTCTACTCTCACAGTTTACAGAAATTAAAGTTGCCCGATTGGTCAAGCAAACTAGACCTTTAGTGAAATGTTACTTGCCCGAAATCAATTTTTACTTTCCCCGGGCAAGCGGGCAAGTGTTATTGTCGAGCTCCTGATTTAGACCTGTATGACATGCATTCTTCACTCGAGCCCAAGTTGTATTAAACTGTTCTAGACTAATTAATTTTGGAACCATGCATTTACCAACTGTGCAGTCCCAACCTGCATATTTTCTTGACCAGTCTTTTAATGGTTTTACTGTTCAAAGTACAATATTACTTTGAGTTTAATAGATTGATTGAATTTGATTGGAGAACTCATTAAAGAGATAGTTGAGTATTGGTCTACCTGAATTTTTTAGTAATTAAACTCTTACAATTTATCATCAAAATCTAATAGGAAGAAAACTATATAAATTAATGTCAATTGAAGTTATAGGGTTTTTTTCATAAAAAAAAACAGCCGTTAACATAAGAGGGAACCCTCTGAGATACACCTGAAAGTTTCCACCATTTTTTCCTTTAAAAAATGTGAATGTGATGTTTGGTCAAAGTAATTATTCAAAAGAGAGATCATCAAAAGCAAATTTAAATGCACTTTGGTATACTGTATTTCTAACAATGTGTAGGATTTATGAATAGTAGTAATTTATTTTTGCTGAAGGACGCCATGCCTGGCGATAAATCCTCACCAAGGAAATTTTGGGAATGACCAATACTCAAGTACATGTATATCTTTAAGCATCTTTATATTACCTATCTTGAAATGGCAGCATTATTTCATGAAATCAATGACTCTTTCAGGTATGAGAGAGAGAGATTTAACTTATAATATTGTTTCAATCTCCCCATTGTTAAGAAATGTTATATTTTGTTAACGGTGAGTTTAATGCCTCAATAAAGGAAACCCAAAGTGTCAAAGTTTGTATTAGTTTCATTATATGCAAAAATAAGGAAATTTTGTCTATATTATTTTTTAATGATAGAAATAGAAACCTATCAGTTTTCATATGATAACATCTAATTATAGGAAGTATAAAACAACCTAGCAATAAAATATGAATATAATGATACAAAAATTTACTTTTGGATGTTGATACCATGAAGATACATAGTTGTCTAACATGAACATTAATTTGATTGAAAATGAGCTAAGAATGTCCCCCATCCAAGGGTCTTTGTGGCTCGATGGTTGAGCACCGGTCTAGCAATCCGGAGGTCTCGGGTTTGGTTCCCGGTGAAGCCTATTTTTCTTTGCTCATTTTTAATCATTAAAAATATTTCCAGTCAGTTTTCTTTGTTTGAATTCATGTACATTAATTTAGCAGCTACAATGTAGCATGTTTTCAGAAAACAAAGTATGACTTTCAAATATTGATTGTCAAATTTTCACTTCTGATGTAGTTTTGTCTTTTTAAACGTAGATTGATTTATGTGCGTTTTAACCAAACATTATGCAATGGTTAAGTGATGCTGCATCTTAATTGGATCATTGTGCAATTAATTGATTATTTCCATGCAAAGAACAACACAGGCTTATACTTTTTTGTACAGTTGTTTGATATTAAATAGATGTCCAACACTTTGCAAAGGGTTGTATAATTCATAAACAATGCAATTAATCACCAACCCTCATGGTTCCTTTTCCGCCAAATGTCTGCGAGTATGCCAACATTATTATACACGCATAGTACGTTTGTAGATAATAGTACCATAGAAGATGCCTAAGTCCTAGACAATATGATAGTCTTTTTCTGCAGACTCATGAACACAGGTACTTCGTATGGTGATGAGGTTTTCAATTATATAATTTGTCTGGATACCTGTTTTTCTGAACTTGTTGGTGGAATGGAATACTAAAACTATAGATATATTATTTTGATGTGTTGATTCCCTTTATGATATTCACTTGTTGGAAGAGCTTGGTCAGTTATTATTATCATCATCGTCATCATTATTTCTCTCTGTTCTTGATACAGAGGCTGCAAGCTGTGCCATCGCAAGCTACCTAGAGGTCCAAAACTCGGAGGAGGCTAGCAACGGGTGGATGCTGCTCACAACCCTGAGTCTCCTAGCAACCGGTGGAGCCAGCATCGTCAACACCATGACCATGGCAGCACTGCCGTCCACCCTGGTGAAGTGTCTGTACCTGTTCTTTGACCTCCCAGAGGTTCCTGTCTCTGCAGCGGCTAGCTCTGAAGAGGGAGACAACAAGACGGAAGCAAAGGATGGCTTGCATCAACTTACACCGGAAAAGAGAAGAGAACTGCTGCATCGGACAGTAGTACAGGTAGGAAAACAAATCCCATATGTCTGGATAAATGTGTTGTACCTGCACTTTGACGTGCCAGAGGTCCCGGCAACAAGACGGAGGCGAAGGATGGATTACATCAACTGACACCAGAAAAGAGGACAGAACTGCTGCATTGGACAGTGATACAGGTAAGAAAATTTAAATCCTGTATGTCTGTGACCTTTGACCTCCTAGAGGTTCCTGCCCCAGCGGCAGCTAGCTCTGACGAGGTAGACAAGAAGACAGAGTTGATGGATGGCTTGCATCAATTGACTCCCGAGAAGAGAACTGCTGCATCCGACAGTGATACAGGTAGGAAAACACATCCCATTTGTCAGTACAGTGTATTGCACCGGTTCTTTGATTTGCCAGAGGTTCCTGGCCTCAGCGGCAGCTAGCTCTGTGTAGGGAGACAACAATTGAATGACAAGAGTTGAAAGATGGCTTGCATCAACTGACTCCAGAGAAGAGAAGAAAACTGCTGCATTGGACAGTTATACAGGTAGGAAAATGCATCTAAAAACAACCAGCCCCCCAAAGAACTTGCCCGGAAGGATGACCTTCAACTGCTATCGCCTATGACTGTCCTCCACACAACAACTCCTCTGTGATATCAAATTCTAGTATTGTGTGTGGAACATGTAATTGTTACCAACTTTTTACAATTCTGTCTCCTTTTATTCATATATGCTGAGTCGGCTGTGCCACTTCTCTCAGCATGTCGAAGAAATTACATAGGAATGCTGCCATCACCTATGACTATCATCTGCAACTCCATTATATTCTCAGTAAAAGGAAATTCTATGGATGTGTGTGGGACATATAATTTTGACCGTATATCTTTATTCTGTCTATTTTTCTTCAGTTGCTGAGTCGGCTGTGCCACTTCCCCCAGCCCGCCGAGGAACTTGCCAAGAAGGACGACCTGACACTTCTATTCAGTGCCATCACAAGCTACTGTCCTCCGCACAACAATCCCTGGAGGAAGTGTGCAGCTGAGGTCTTAACTACCATCTCCATGCATGGACTCACGCACGAGGTGGTGGAATACATACACAGTAAGTGTTACACAGTTGTTTGTATGTTGTTATTATGAATGAATACATGGGTTTGGTAAGATACTGAGTGTAATGAACTATCAGGGTTTAGTGTCTTCACAAACTACTGTCCTCCGCACAACAATTCCTTGAGGAAGGGTGCAGCTGAGGTCCTAACAACAATCTCCATGAATGGACTCACACAGGAGGTGGTAGAATACATTCATAGTAAGTCTTTGAGTTTTTATGCCTCCGCCAACGAAGTGGCCGGAAGCATTATGTTTTCGGGTTGTCCGTCCGTCCGTCCGTCCGTCCGTACGTACGTCCGTCCGTACGTACGTCCGTCCGTCCCGTTTTCGTTCTCGCGATATCTCAAGAACCAGTTGACAGATCAATTTCAAACTTGGTATGAGTGTACATATTGGGGTGACAATGATCTGATTAGATTTTAGGGGTCATGAGGTCAAAGGTCAAGGTCACAGGACTCAAGATATATGCAAAAATGCCTCGTTCTCGCGATATCTCAAGAACTGGTTGACGGATCAAATTAAAACTTGGTATTAGTGTAGATATTGGGGTGGCAGTGATCTGATTAGATTTTGGGGTTCATGAGGTCAAAGGTCAAGGTCACAGGACTCAATGTGCAAAAATGCCTCGTTCTTGCGATATCTCAAGGACCGGTTGACGGATCAATGTAAAACTTGGTATGAGTGTACATATTGGGGTGCCACTGATCTGATTAGATTTGGGGGGGTCATGAGGTCAAAGGTCAAGGTCACAGGACTCAATATGTATGCGAAAATGGCTTGTAATGGCAACATTTCAAGAACTGAATGTCAGATTTCAATCAAACTCGGTACCTGAATGTATCATAAAGAGTCAACGTAGCCATAAAATGTTGGGGTCATGAGGTTGAGGTCAAGGTCACGGGACTTATTATACATGCAAAAAAGCTTGTAATGCCAAAATCTCAAGAACTAAATGTCAGATTTCAATCAAACTTGGTACCTGAATGTTTTTTAGGGAGCCATCAAAGATTAGGGTCATATGGTCAAGGTCACATGACTCAAAATATATGAAAAAGATTTTTAAAAATTAAATCAGTGCATGTTAATATGGGCTTGATATTGAAATCGCGTGATAGCGGAGGCATAATTTTCGATTGCGCGCAATCGAAGATCCATCTAGTTTTTTCAAGCAGTCGGTCTATGTCTTGACATAGATCAAGTTGATGATCTGTCATTTTCATAACATAGAGTACATGTAATTCAAATTTCAGACCTAAAATGTTTAATTTAGATCTTACATGTACATCTGATCTTGAGAAATAAATAATACAAATCTCTACATGTTATTTCTGTAATAAATAATCACATAGTGAAATGTAAGTTCTTTGATCTTAAAAACGAACTGCTCAAAGTGAAGTTTATCCAGGAGATCAATAACATTGTCTCCTTCCATACAGACAAGAACTGCCTAGGACTCTGCGTTGACAACATGCAGTGCAACCAGGATCTGTCACCCTTGGAGATTGTGGAGATGTGCTTCACCGTCTTCTGTTTCCTCAAGGACTCCAGCGACAAATCACAAGTCCTGCTCGATGACTTCAGAACTTGCCAGGGATACATGTTCCTCACCGACTTTGTGCTCAGGTAAATACACATCTCATCTTTTGATACTCTTCCTCCTCCGTCTCCTCTTCTTCCTTTTCCTTCCTTTCTTTCTTTTTCTTGTCATCTTCTATTGTTCTTCCTCCTACTTTCCTCCTCTTCCTCACCCATCTTGCCCTCTTCATTCTCCTCTCTCCTTTCTCCCCTTCGTCATCCCCTTTTACATTCCTTTAACTATCCTTTCTGCCTACCCTCCTTCTTACTTCATTTACCTTTTAAGTATTCTCCTCCTCTCTCTCTGTTTTTACTCCTCCCCCCTCTTCCCCTGCATCATAATAATCGTCTTCATCGACATCATCCTCTTCCTGATCCTCCTCTTCATTATCCTCTTTCTGTTCCTCTTCATCTTCTCAACTTCGCTCTCCTTTAGGCAGGAGAATCAATTAAGAATTTAGCATTTGGATAATAACAATGCTTTATTACTAATTTAACTATTCATTTTCAGACTAGAGGCCATGGACACAGAAGAGTCTCTCCACTCTCTGAGGAACCTGGTCTTACTGATCTCCTCATTGTGTCTGTGTGGATACCAAGAACTCAGGCCAAGCTCTATTGTGTACGAGGCACCGTTTCAGCAGCCTGGATTCACCCTGCCCCAGCCCACTGGCAAAGGTATGTTTACAAAAATATATATTAATAATCAGGGGAAATGTGGTTTATCTTTCGGAGCTTCTTTTCAAGGTAGCCTGCATGACTATAGCCTTCAAAAATTAGTTTTGCATTGAACTCTATGCATATTAACAGGGGCTCTTTCCTGCTTTTCGGGGGCTTATAGCCCGAGTCCCGTGTATTTTTTCATTGATAATGATATTGAATATTAATATAGCGCTATACCCTCCTAATTAGGTGCTTAATGTGCATGAAATAGACAAAGGAGAAGTAAGAGGACGAGAGAAAGGAAAAGTAATTGTCTGGAATCTGTTAAAGAGAAAAGAATGTATTTCTCTCAAATATTGATATTTAGATCAATGTTATATTTAATCATGAACATATTCTAGATTGTAATCTGTACATTGATTCCTGTTTTAAAGATATACTTGAGTTTGGTTCTTTATGAAATTAATATAATGTGTGTATTGCCCTGACCAGTAGCGGCATGAATGGCAGTGGTGCATTTTGCTGCCCAATACTGTTTATTTGATGGAGAATTTTGCTTGTATTTCTTGTGTGCCCATTGTTCTACTGTGATAAAAAATTAACTTTGTCCATACTGTTTGTTCCTTTGTTTGCATGCATTAGGGATTTTTGGTATGGTGGCTTTAAGTCTCTCTGCACTTGGGTTATTTTACCTGTTTGTATTAGCACCCATTTATTAATGTATGAAATACTAACATTTTTTGAACAGTAGACTGGTTCAGTATCATATTAGTCTACATGTCCTTGTCATTGTTGCCCTGATGAAAGGATCGAAAGCTAGGCTGCCTATTGACTCTTATATCCAAATTCCTTGCCAGATGATCTGGAGACAAGCCTATTTAGTGAACTGCTCATTATGAATAAAATACTGGTAATCCACCTTGCATACACTAGTTGTTGCTATGCTAGGCAAACATGAGACAAGCATTCAGGTTACCAGGTACAACCTTTGTTTTTAGGATATGCATAGAATTTAATATATTTAAAAAATTGACTGATGTGTGTGTTTTTGCTATTCATGTACATCCATTAAGCAACATAAGAATACATTTTTTCTATAAATTTGGATGATTATCTTGCAAGTTTCATATGATTTGTTATGTTGATGTGAATCTAATCATTAAGTAAATGTAATGTCAAATAATTGTCATTGACTAGAGATTTACTGTGTGTTATGTACCCAGGATTTCTTCAAGGGGGGGGGGGGGGGGGGGGGTTATTTCTTCAGCCAAATTTCTGAAGCCAAGACTATTGGTTAAGATTCGTGTAAGGGGGTGGGGGGGGGGGGTGTGTGTAGGTAGAAAATTTTCGAAACCGAGACCAAGTACCTTCAAAAAAATTCAGGACCGAGACCAGGATTGGTCAACAAATTTCAAGGCCGAGACCAGGATTCTTCACAATTTTCGAGACAGATACCATTGGTAATGATGGTCGACACCAGCTTCAAGTGGTAAACGGGGTTGGGGAGGGGGGCTCAAACCCCCCAAAACAGTCATATTTTGGTCAAACCTTGGTCAAACCCCCCCCCCCCCCTGGGTACGCCTCTGTAACATCATTATTCAAATCTAACTTCTCTGTGAGTGTTACCTTTGCTGTATTAACACAATCCTTAACAGTACGATTACATATAGATAACATTGAATCTTTATTAATGAATGTCATATTTACAATTGTATAATAAAAAATGAAACTGAACATTGTGATTAGTTATTTATATTTTTGTTGACATATATGAGTTTTGTCGACCAAATTTGTTAACAATAGTGCAAATAGAAAGATAAAAACAATACTTCTTTATTTTCACTCTAGCCTTTTGCAAAAAACAATTGACATTATCGTTGTGCTTTTCCCAAATTTGTTCAATTCAAATCCATAGACTGAATAAACCTATGTTAAATTTTGACCATCTCATTTGATTTATGGCCATCATATTTTATGGTTGTTAATTGATGATTGCAGGCTTAACCCATTCACCACAGGAGTCCGGTGTTACCTTGTATTAATTATATGGGAAATATAGTATCTTGTAGGCAAGGGGTTAATACTCAATTAATTTTTTTTTTTTTTGCATCCATTAGGCAACAGTGTAAGGAATCTTCAAGCCTTTCAAGTGCTGCAGACAGTCTTCCTAAAGGTTTGTAACTCTATCATTTAAATGCACATTTTATCTTAATTTTATTATCCCATTCAGGATGGGTCCCTGTTCTGGGACCCGTTGCAGAGAGAGATACAATCGACTAAGTTACAATTAAAGGGATAGTTGAGTTTTGGTAGAGAGGGCGCTAGACTACTTTTTTTTTTGTGAGGTAATGAAAAACTGAGTGTAAAATTTGAAAGAGCATAATATTTAAATAATAAAATCATCTTTGTTTGATCAAAATCGGTTCAGAGACGGCTGAAATATCCATAAATATAACAATTGGTAATAAACCTGGGGCCCCAGGTTTATTAGAATTTTGAACCAGCCGTTAAAAATTCAAAAAAATCCTTCCTCTTTTCAAAAAGTTACAAAATAGGTATTTAAATAGTTGTTGGTTATTTCTCTATCTAATCACTATTTCAACAAAGCATCACATGCACAATATTTTATTCAAAATGGTTGAAACCGATGAGTGTTTAGAGAGCACCCTCTTACGTTTTAACGGCTCTTTTTGAATGATAACATGATCTTTACTACGTCATTTGTACTTTTGAGTTCCTTTCTAGTTATAACTATTAGTTTGTAATGTAATGATGCAGGTTTTGGTTACTAAAATTCAGTTTCACCAAAACTGTACTCTCCTTACCAGAACTCAACTATCCCTTTAATTGAAAGTCAGAACATTTGTGCCTTTTCACCAATTAGATTTGCGCATTTAGAAAACATGATCTGACTTACAATTAATTTTAACTTACAATTGATTGTATCTCTTTCTGCAATGGGGCCTATGACTGATTGATTTTAGAATAGCATGTATTCTCTATAGACCCCAGCCCAGGTATTTTCGGGACCAGTCCTTAAGGGTTAACTTAATCCATTCAGGACTGGTCCCCAAAATACTCGGCTGTGGTCTATGAAAAATGCATATTTTACCCAAATCAAGCAGACATGAATGGGTGAATTAGATTTTGAAGAAGTGATAGTGAAGAATTCAATATGATAAGTGAGGCTTGACATTAGAAGTGGCCTGGTAGGATAGTTTCGATGTAACTTGATAACCCATGAGGACTTATGTGTCACACTGGCTGTTTGATTGACCATTACAGTGTTCATAACTTCTGTGGTCATGTAACAAGATAGCGTTAATGGGATCATGTAACTCAATAGTTTGTTTAATGGATTGTGCAGCCTTGCAATGTCTTACATACTAGGTATAAAAATCAAAGCCTTAGAATGCCAGTTTTTAACTTTATTATTTATGTGTGTAATATAATCTTTGTTTTATCTAAGGTTGGTGCACCTTAAAGTTTTGTAAATGACAATTGTTTTGGATAAAACCCTCTATCGCAGTCTATAAATAAATTCGAACTTAATTGTATCTGTTTGCCAAATGGTACAGCAGAAGTAAACATCTGTCTACAATTGAGAAGTTAGAATGAATATTAAAAATTTGGTTACATATTTCTTTTCGATTTTTATGCCTCCGCCAACGAAGTGGCCGGAGGCATTATGTTTTCGGGTTGTCCGTCCGTCCGTCCATACGTACGTCCGTACGTACGTCCCGTTTTCGTTCTCGCGATATCTCAAGAACCGGTTGACGGATCAATTTCAAAGTTGGTATGAGTGTACATATTGGGGTGACAATGATCTGATTAGATTTTGGGGTTCATGAGGTCAAAGGTCAAGGTCACATGACTCAATATATGTTTTAAAATGCCTTATTCTCGCGATATCTCCAGAACCAGTTGACAGATCAAATTCAAACTTGGTATGAGTGTATATATTGGGGAGACAATGATCTGATTACATTTTGGGGTTCATGAGGTCAAAGGTCAAGGTCACAGGACTCAATATATGATGACACACGCGGTACCCTGGGGTACCGTTGTACCCCGGGGTACCGCCAGGCCCCCCCAACTCAAAATGGAAGTTGGCCAAATTTGTAATGAAGAGAACCACCGAAGTTTATGTTAATTCGACTGGCTGCCATGGTAATATTAGCGTAAATTCATTCATAATAATGCGCGGGCGCGAACTTCACAATTATCACGCACGAATTTATGGTATGCCTCTGTTATGACGTCACAATGAAAAACAATATTTTGATCCTAGTAGGGAAATCCCCTGTTTCTTGACTGTGCGCAATTAAATACATGACATCGCGTAACTGTTAGTACTGCGCGTAATTAAAATAATAGAGATGAATTAGAATACTTAAGCGTCTTTGGTATTATGAAGCGCAATTTTGCTGAGAAGTGCGTGTTTAAATGCCATGGCAACTGCAAGTGCGCAATGCGTAATTACTTTAGCTTTTTGCGTAATGTGTTAATTTATCCAATGAATCCACGTCTGATAATTTATTCAAATGAAAAAAATCTGACGTACTACCTCATTTGCATGACATTCGGTGCGTATTTTCAAAAACTTGCTGATAAAGGTGTGGCCTATCTCTGTGGTTAAAACGCTATATGCTTATTCAGTTGGGGTTCTAGTATTTATATTGTATTTCTGTGGGTACCGCGTTGTGTAGCGCCATCTTGTGTCCACTTATAGCACAACCGTATTGCGTTGTGCATGCAGTGCAGCGCACACTTGTACACACGCTATACCCCGGTACAGCCCTAAAAAATAAATAACTAATTAAACAAAATGGCGGATATTCGTTTGGTACCCCAGGGTACCATTTATGTCATCATATGTGCAAAAATGCCTTATTCTCGCGATATCTCTAGAACCGGTTGATGGATCAATTTCAAACTTGGTATGAGTGTACATATTGGGGTGACAATGATCTGATTAGATTTTTGGGTTCATGAGGTGAAAGGTCAAGGTCGCAGGACTCAATATATATGCAAAAAAGCATCCTTCTCACGATATCTCAAGAACCGTTTGACGGATCAATTTCAAACTTGGAATGAGTTACATACACATCGGGTGGCAATGATTGGATTAGGTTTGGGGGCCATGAGGTCAAAGGTCAAGGTCACATGACTCAATATATGCAAAAATGGCTTGTAATGACAAAATCTCAAGACCTGAATGTCAGATTTCAATCTAACTTGGTACCTGAATATTCTTGGGAGCCAATGTAGCCATCAAAGTTTGGGGTCTACATAGGTCAAGGTCACAGAACTCAAAATATATATATGAAAAAAACAAAATTTCAGTGCACTTATTTTGGGCTTGATATTGAAAATTGCGTCATAGCGGAGGCATAATTTTCGACTGCGCGCAGTCGAAGATCCATCTAGTTTACATTTTGTCCTTTATTGAATAATCTGTAAACTCTCGATCTGCAAATACTATGTAGTCAATTGACTTATGTGGTTTAATGGTTACATATTCATTTTGATATGCATTTCTCTATTTTTAAGTAAATAAATAATCTTCAATCTTTTTTGTGGCCCTCTGTAGGCGAACACAGAGTCGATGTGTCGGACCGTACTGGATGTTCTGACATCGGTCTACAACTACGACGTCGCCAACTACTTCATCCTGGAGCCGCAGAACACGCTGTCGCAGTTCATCGACCGCATGACCTCGAAGACCCCCATCATCCAGGGCAAGATCCTGGACCTGATGGAGTTCATCGTCTTCAACCTCAACTTTGTCCCCTACAAGGAGCTCATTAGTATTAGTCTACAAATCAAGGCTGGGACGTAAGTATTTCTTGCGCTCTTGTGGGCATTGTTAGATGCTATTGGACAAATGGAGGTATAGACAGATGGATCACATTGAATAGTCAATCTTCGTCAACTTTGTCCCCTACAAGGAGCTCATTAGTATTAGTCTGCAAATCAAGGCTGGCAAGTGAGTAGAAAGAAGGAAAATAAAATGAATAATGAATGGATAGACAGATTAAATTGAATGAATATGTCTTTTAAGATATAAAGTTCACTGTAAGTATTACCTCCCCTTTGATTCCATACAAGGAGCTCGTTATAATTAGTTTACAAATCAAAGCTGGCAAGTGAGTAGAAAGACAGAAAAAAAAGAATGGATGGATGGATGGTTTGATTGATGGATTGTTGGATGGATGGATTGTTGGAGGGATCAATGAATGGATGGATAGATAAATGGATGGATGGATGGATGAATGGATATGTGGATGGATGGATGAATGAATGGATATATGGATGGATGGATAGAAAAATGGATGGATGGATGGATGAATGGATATATGGATGGATGGATGAATGAATGGATATATGAATGAATGGATATATGGATGGATGGATAGAAAAATGGATGAATGGGTAGATAGATGGATGGATGGATGGATGGAGGGTGGATTGATAGATGATTGAATGGATATATGGATGGATGGATGGATGGATAGAAAAATGGATGAATGGGTAGATAGATGGATGGAAAGATGGAGGGTGGATTGATAGATGATTGAATGGATGGGTGGATGGATGGATAAATAAATGGCTGAATGGTGGATGGATAGATGGAATGACAGTTAAGTGGAGAAAGAAACCCTACAAATTATTGATTTCTGTTTTTGATACTCCAAATTTGATCAAAACAACACATCATTGATATGTATTTGTGCCCATTGTCTAGTTCAATGGATTGCTGCATACGGTCAATGCACAGTCTGCTGGTGCGTCACAGTGCAATCTATAAGGATGTCTTTCAGGAGGTGGGTCTCCTTGAAGTGATGGTCACGTGCCTCCATTGCTATTCGAAGCATCCCTTTTAATTGCGCAGACAATTTGTAGTTAAAAAACAGACAAAGAAACATTACGAGATGTGTCCCTTTAATTTTTCCTCTAGTTCATTGGATTGCTGCATACGGTCGATGCACAGTCTGCTGAGGATAGTGCATCACAGTGCAATCTACACGGATGTCTTTCGGGAGGTGGGTCTCCTAGAAGTGATGGTCACATGTCTTCATCACTATTCATAGAATCCCTTGTGCAGACAAGTTGTAGTTAAAAATCGGACAACATTCTTTTTTTACGAGACGTATCCCTTTAATTTTTCCTCTAGTTCACTGGATTGCTGCATCCGCTCAATGCACAGTCTGCTGAGGATATTGCGGCACAGTGCAATCTATAAGGATGTCTTCCGGGAAGTGGGTCTCCTAGAAGTGATGGTCACGTGTCTCCATCGCTACGCCACGCTGCTCAAAGACAATCAGACGGAGGGCCATGGGTACACGTACAGTAAGTTCAGAGATGCAAAGTATTGTGGATCTTTCTTGTGTGTTTCTACCCAATTTTCCTATACTTGCACTGTACATTCATGTTCATTACCATGATATCTGACTTATGTATGGTTGTTAAATTTGATAGAATTTAGATGGACAAATATTCCAAAGATCCTCATGGCGGCCAAGACCCCAACGAATGTATTTATTTTTGTTTCCTTTCTTGATTTGGGGGCTTTCTTATTTTCCATACAAGTCAAAGTGCCTTTTAATTAACTTGAATTACACTGTTCTAATTGTCCCTCAACCCGTTCCCTTCAAGATTCTGAAATCTCCATAGACTTTGTACATAACCCAGCTGGTTCCTGTAGTCAAGAGGTTAATGTCAATTTGCTCCACAATTATGTTGAATGTTATCCATTATACTATTTGATTGTTGTTTGTTTGTTTGTTATTCATTTGAAGGTCCCAAAGCTGAAGTCCACATTCCAGATGAGCAACAGAACCTTGCGTTCTTGGTGATGGAAGCATTCACACTCCTTCTTCATGACAGTAACCTTAATGCAAGTAAGTGTGAATGGCCTTTTTGACACATGTATACATTCATTGTCGGTCCAAACAAACTATGAAAACAACTATGTTCAGAGATATTCATTTTTTGCATAACACATGATTATTAAATCATCAAGCAGTTTAGTTACAGCAACTTCTCAAATTCTTAGACATGCATTCATTTAATCTTATAACTTTCAATATTTTAAAAAACCATTATTCACAACTGTGTGGACAGAGTTTACCTCCAGAAATGATGAGTGTCGCAGCTTGATGTGTTGTCTACAGGGGGAGATAATGATATGGAAACAAAGCTCAATATGGTAGCTCTCTCTTTATTGTTTCCTAGCTGTATTCCGTGAGAGCGGCGGGGCAAGGTGCGCTCACAACCTAGTCCCATACATCCAGTGCAGGCAACAGGCGCTGGCCATCGTACAGCAGTTTGTGCTGCCCAAGGAGGGAGATGATGTTTATGATATTTGAATATGATTAAGAATAAAATTTAAAAACTGCTATGTGACTATTGCGTGCATTGCTAGAAGTTAAAAAAATGTTATCTTTTCATTTCTAGCTGTATTCCGTGAGAGTGGTGGAGCGCGGTGCGCTCACAACCTAGTCCCATACATCCAGTGCAGACAGCAGGCGCTGGCCATCGTACAGCAGCTTGTGCTGTCCAAGGAGGGAGATGACGACATGGGAACCATGTTGGGGGTGATGCAATCATCTGATGTCAGGGCAATCACACTGAAGATTGATATACTACAGGTGAAAACATAAATAGTGTTATTTTTTTGGAAATGAAAAATATATAAATTGAATCAGTGATAATTAGAGATGATGACATGGAAACCATGCTGGGGGTGATGCAATCATCTGATGTCAGGGCAATCACACTCAAGATTGATATACTACAGGTGAAAATGTGAATGTATCTTATATCAGAAGAGCATTAAAGAGGGTTTCAGGGATGAAAAACCAGAACAATGGCTTTATAGCTCAGTTGGAACAGTTGTCTCTGGTTCAAATCCTTGAATGTATCTCTTGTCAGACGAAGAGAGATATAGCATACCCCTGCACTTGTCGGTAATCCATACTTAGAAGAAATGGGCATTTTAGGATCACATAATGTATGTAAAAGACTTATCTTTGTAAAAATTGAAATAATCATATCTTTGCCAAATATTGTCTGATGGTTTAGAAGAAGGCATCAAATGAACGCTTGTGAGGAGGCCTTTCTCATTGCTTGAAAATCTACATTTTGATGTTTACCGTCAAGTGTAGAGTTTTGCTTTATCAAGTCATAAATATTAATTTAAAAACTGAACCTTTTTTGTTTTCTCCATCTTCACGTCACAGTCTCTAGTGTACGTCCTTGGGGAGAGCAGCAGATCAAGAACCATGTTCAGGAAAGTTGGGGGATTCCTCAACCTCATCTCAGTACTAGTGTCTGTGGAGAACTGTCTTCAGGAGCCTATCAAGGAACCCTGGAATGCAGGTGGGTACATTGACTAATTCTTTCGTTCGTTCGTTCGTTCGTTCGTTCGTTCGTTCGTTCGTTCGTTCGTTCGTTCGTTCGTTCGTTCGTTCGTTCGTTCGTTCGTTCGTTCGTTCGTTCATTCATTCATTCATTCATTCATTCATTCATTCATTCGCCATTCATCCATTGGGGGATTCCTCAACCTCATCTCAGTACTAGTGTCTGTGGAGAACTCTCTTCAGGAACCAATCAAGGAACCCTGGAACGCAGGTGGGTTTGTTGGACTAATTAAATAATTATTTCATTCATTCATTCATTCATTCATTCATTGATCTATCCATCTGTACATCCATCCATCAGTCACCATCGATTGATAGATGGGTATATGAATTGATCAACTGGTTGGCTATTTTCTCGTTGTTCATGATATACTATGTATGATGATGAAAATCAAGTTTTAAGTCACAGATCTTGTTCTGACCATGTTTGATATGTGTCTTTTTGTTTACAGTGCCCACTGACCAAATCTTTGGTCTCATCCATGTGGTGTTTCAGACACTGACTGCAGCGATGAGACATGAACCAGCTAATGCCAAATTCTTTGCCACAGAGGTGAGTTCGGCTAATTGATTTTTGCCCCTAAATGAAAAAAATAAAATAAATAAAAAGCTGTTTTAATTACTAAATGATTTAAAGATACCTTAATTGTTTTTAGTTTTTGTGTTTGGACTGATTGTCTAGATTGTCTTACAACTTATCCTCTATATAATTTTGAGCACGCTTGAAAGAACATAACCCAATAAAATCAAACAAAATCACTTTCCCTAAACTTCGACATGACAATGTGACTTTTGACATTTGTTGCTAGGGTTCATGACCACATTATGAAGTTAGAGTTAGGGTTTGATTTTAGTAAATAATTATCATTAGTGGTTGGGAAAGTGTTACCCTGAGTGTTTTGATAAAGTAAATACAGGGTGTTTATAAAAAAGCGGAACCCAACTTCCACCCGCAATATTTTATTTAATAAACATAATTATATTTATTGCAATATGTCATATCAAAGGTTAATTCATACTCTTTCGTTTGATACCAAATATGTTGTGATAACGTCATGCATGATTGAATAAAACCTATTTTAAAAGGGTTATGTAAAAAGTACTTTGCGCACAAGAGTAGAAAGTAATTGTTAAATGCAATGTAAAGAATGAAACAGTAGCCAAAGTCAAGTAACATTTCATGATGTTTCTTGATTCATAGTTTTACATTTTAATCAACTTTGAGAAGAGTTCATGGTCCATAATCATCCCCAATGTCCTTCCACATGACCCCCATGTCTGTCCACATAGGTTTGTGCTCATGTTCCGTGGTTAGTTGCATGGTCAGGCAAGGAACTGATTTTAAAAGTATCTCCATGTTCATTTATTTACGGAACAAAAGGATTACAAGACAAACGAACACAAGGAGAGGTTTCAATGAATGACCATCATACCGTGTTGATGAATAGATCTAAATCTTGTGCGCAAAGCAATTTTAACATTGCTCGTTTAAAATGCTTGCAATTCGATAACTACAAGCTCAATTATTACAAATATGGTATCAAATGAAAGAGTAATAAATTACTTTTGCGATGATATATGGCAATAAACATAACTATGTTCACTACATAAGATATTGCTGGTGGAAGTTGGGTTCCGCTTTTTTGTAAACACTCTGTAGAGCAAATAAATTTAATAGAGGACAATAGGAACTGTATAATGCATGGAATCTTGCAAGTTATCATTTGTTAGTGTTTTCTCCTTTTTTCCACCTTTAGATCCAGTACGAGAGATTGACAAATTCTGTCCGTTCGCTCGGATGCTTTACGTCGATTTCAGGGTTGGCCCCTCACCCGGTCAATGGTCCGCCTGCAACAAGCAACCAGCAAGGCACGGAGGAATACTTTACAGACCTCTTTAACATTAAAGGGTGAGTAACACCTTATACAAATCAAACCTGTCTATGAAGGCCACACAAGGGATACAGAAATGGTGGTCTCTCAAAACAGGTGGACTTTATAGAAATTTCTTGATAAGTCAATGTTAAGTCTATGAAAGACGGCAACCTGCAAGGGACGGAAGGATACTTTACAGACCTCTTTAACATTAAAGGGTGAGTAACACCTAACATACATTGAGGGCAAACCGGTCTATAACGACCTCCCAAGGAAGACTAAAATGGTGGTCCCCCTATTAAAGCAGGTGGTCTGTATAGACTGGTCCATTTACATGCAATATCCCTCTGATTTATCAAATGATCAACCTATACAATAGTTATGAATTTGTGCAATTGTTAAATATTAAATTTTATCAGTGTGTATGTTTTCATATCCTTTCAGAGACAAAAGTGCTGTACTTGTATCTGTCCAATTAAATTATATTTTTGAAATAAATTTGTTATAATTATAAATTTGTTTTGTTTTGTAATAATCTCTTTATTTGTTTGTGTTTGGTTTTCAACACTTTCAAAGTATCAATGTTCTTGTGATGTTTTGTAATTTCTATGTGTCATTCTTTCAGAGACACAAGTGCAATACCAGTATCTCTCCACTCAGCCTGTTTGCTGCTACGATGCATCTATGATGTAGCTATAGATGCATATGGCAGGTAAGTTGTTGTTTTTGTTTGTATTAATAATAATAGATGTGGTGCTACAGAAGGCTTTTACAGGCAAGATAAGAAGACAAATGTGTGGATTCTGAACAAGATTGGTACAGCCATTATTTATTAATAATTATCAGAAGGGGAATAATGGAAAAAGAATTTGGGCACAACATTGGGCAACTGAAAGAGTTGACAAAAAAATACTGCAAGGCACAATTGAAAGAAAACGTGGCAGAGTTCATCCACCAACCTCTTGGATTGACGATATCAAGAGAGTCTGAGGATATCTGAGGAAGGAATGAAGGGTTCAATGATTGTAATTAGCTCTACAACACTCTCCCTCTTCACATCATGATTTTGCTTAGCATTTCATGTCAATTATGGATTTGGATAGACAGCAAGCTAATTGCTTACAAAAACAAACCTATCATGAACATTTGTCTCATTACCCGTGTTCTTATCTACATTTTGTTTAATCAACAAACAAAAAACTCCCATTCCAATCGCAAATAATGTTTGTCTGTGCATTGTATCAACAGTAAATCTGCGGAGATGCCGATCCACTCACCCGCTGCAGGGCGCCACGTCCACGATGCCATCACCCCCTTGCCTACCTCACCCCCCTCCCCCCGCCACGCCCTCTCTGCCCCATCTACCCCTTGCTCCCTGTCCCCCATGCATGGCAAGGCCCCTCGTGGCTCCACGGGGAGGCTGGCGGGGGTAGGGTGGGGCAACGGCGCCCCCATGCCAATGCATCCGACGATCGTCCACCCCGGTGCAGTACTCTCTCTCATGGATCTCGTACCCTCGATAGGAGCCAGGTGTGACCAAAAGGTATCAAAGAGCTTTCTACATTATGAAATTTAGCATTAACCCATTCTGTATGGGAACCGGGTGGACCATGTATGAAGTCTATGGAGGTTTCAGAATCTTGTATGGAATGGGTTAACCTTATTTCTTTGCTAGCAAGCAAAGTGTCTTCTATCTTTCATTATTATTAAATTATGTTATTATTTAATTATTATTAAAGATTGTTATGTGTAGAGGTGCCATATAGGGACACTGATTTTCCGTTTCAAAAAAAGGCCTTTTCCGTTTCAGAAAATCTGGAATTCCGTTTTTACCTGCCTGAAAAACGGAAATTCCGTTTTGCCATAGACTTTGTACATGTGAAAAACTACAAATTCCGTTTACATAGAACTCCATACAAAATTCAATGAGTATGGTAAAATCATGATTTTCACCCACAAATCATCAACATTTTTGGGGGAATGTGTCATGCCTGATATCAGGAAGGACTTGCCACAGGCCAGAGAGTAAATATCTTTAAAATTTATTCATTAATGATTAAGGCTGAGTTGGTTCGGTCCGTCACACCGGTTCCCGACCGTCACCATCGGGTCCCGGTTTCTTTTTTTCTTTTTTTTTTTTTTTTCCGTTTTCCGTTTCAAATGGTCAATTCCGCGATTCTCTAGCCATACTGCAGATGGCCATTTTGCACTAGGCTAGTTTGTGCCCACTGCACATGCATCTGGTTTACGAATCTGAACTTCCTTTGAATTAACCCCTTGGTGGCCACAAAGACACATTTGTCATTAGATTTTACTTCATTTGCTCTGACGGCAATGATACAATTTGTAGATTTACTGTTCATTTGATTAACTCTTAACGTGCTAGGGATTTTAATGCTCTATATGGCATTTGTGTGCATTGTAACTCGCAAAAATGCGAGCTTGGCACGTTAGGAGTTAATGTGTGTTTATTATCTGTATTATATTTCTCTGTTGATACAAACTTACAAAGGAAAGTATATTTCTGTGTTTGTTTGTGTACAGATTGTCCTGTCGCTGCAGACCCACCTGGCCCATGTGATCCAGGACTTGGTGAAGAGTGAGAGGAATCAGCAGATCATGTGCGAGGCCGGGCTTCCGCAATGCCTGCTGCGGATCGGCTCGGTTGCGCTGTCAAACGAAAGTCACCCGCTGCACATGCCATTACAACACATGCTGGAGAGACTCGCCTCGCAGGCACTTGAGCCAAAAGATCTCAGGTATGAACTGTTCTAGCTGTGACTGGAAATTAGATTTTATGCTGGCAAACAAAATTGAAAGATGCGAATATGACTTTTGCAATGCTTGGTACGGATCGGGTCGGTTGCGCTGTCAAACGAAAGTCACCCTCTGCACATGCCATTACAACACATGCTGGAGAGACTCGCCTCGCAGGCACTAGAGCCTAAGGATCTCAGGTATAAGCAAATTAAATTCTACGTTAGCGAGCAAAATTGAAAGTTACGAATCTGACTTATTCTGCAATCGTCATCAAAGCATTGCTTTGAACAATATTAACTATCCAAGTTTTATCATTTCCTACTATGCATTTACTAGAAAATATTATCTTTGTCATGCTTCTATCCACAGGGACTTCTTGCGCCTGGGATCCCCACTGAACTGCCCCCCTCTTAAGGGCTACGACGACCAGGAGATGTCCACGGAGGAAACGAGCCCGACCAAGTCACTGGACTCCCACATGTCCACTTCGGTCAGTCCACAGACCCCAGGAACGGGCAACAACAACAATGCAACAGGTGGCAATAACTCATCCACTTCAGGATCGTCAGAAGCAGTATCAGCAACAACATCTACAACAACTCTCATGAACAATACCCATGCTGCAGTGTGTGTTGGACAGGAGGTCCCCCTGACCAGGGTCAAGTGTTTGGTATCCATGACGACACCCCGGGATGTTCGGCTGTCAACCAGTTCGCTGACGCCGGCATTTGTGGAGTTCGACATGAGCGCGGAGGGGTTTGGTTGTCTCTACCTCCCCAGCATTGCCCCCCAGATGTCCGCCGCACAGACGGTGGTGTCTGTTGGGATGGCAAGCTCTGCGGACAGTTCTATCAACAGTGGCATCGGATCAGGTTGGTGTGCACTCTTGGAAGTTTGTTTACTGTTTCCTTTTAAATCTTGTTTATTAAAGTGCCTTTAGGGTGAAAGTTTAGATTAGATCAGAGCTGTTCTGTTGTTTTAACCAGACAGTAGTGTTTGTTGGTATGGCAAGCTCCTCGGACAGTTCTATCAACAGTGGCATCAGATCAGGTTGGTGTACACTCTTGAAGTTTGTTTTGTGTTTCCTTTTAAATCTTGTTTGTTATTATTTGCATTTGTTACAATTTTACACCTTCGTAGAGAGCAGCAGTAATGGATTAATTGTCTTGCTGAAGGACAGCCGCAGTGGGCATACACAGGGTTCATACTCAGGATTTCACAGTTGGAAATTGCTCACTCTACCAATCTTGCCACACCACATCTAACCATGCGGACATAGCAATTATATTTACATCAAAATAAATTCATTTTCGTAACTTTTAATCTTGTGAGATAAAACCTATTTTGGTATATACTGTTACATCAAATAAAATTTGAAATATCTGGAAATGTACAGCAAATTAACAAATAAAAAATTACATTCTTCCCATACAGGAGAGCGACTATTCCCGCCACAAATTGGCATGTCCTTCTGTACCTGGTTCTGTGTGGATCGCTATGGCACATCTGAAACGGACATGCATCCCATCCGTCTCCTGACGGTGGTGCGTAGCGTCGCATCCTCGGATAGTCACTTCGCTTGCTTCACCGTCGGCCTCACCGCTCACGACAGAAATCTTGTCATATGCACTTCTGAGGACCCTTATCCTAAGCCAGGTGAGGAATATTTTTCAAATCTCCTTAAATACCCATGCTACAAAATTTGGCAAACCGAGCATAGTGGGTTAGCAGTTGTGTTGGCCTTCAAAGGGACTTAGTAACATTGTCCAATTCCTCAAAATCCAATTGGAATTCTAGCGGTTCCCTCATACTTTGTTGTATTCATATTAACAACAAATCATGGGGCAGGTTTTGGTTCTTCAAATTTCCCTTCCGTTAACAAAATATTTACAATTGAAGTGTTTAGATGTTAAATTATCCTCTGGATCGTCGAAACCGTGTACAAAGTGAATGCAATGAGTTAGTGAATATCACTTTGCATTTTGTATCATTACTCGGCCATATAACGTCCATTTAACTTGACATTTTCACACAACACCCAGTGGACATATCTGATAACAACAATATACATTTATCAACCATTCATCACTTTTTGCACATGTCAACAAAGTTAATAGATCCCGTGTTATTTTGTTGATATTACAGGATCAACGGATGCTTCAGGCATTACTAGCTACCATGCATCTACAGGCATCAAGCTGTGGATCCCAGAGCTTGCTCAAGAAGGTCTCTGGCATCACTTAGCCATCACCTTCAACAAAGCTGTCATGAGATTCTGAAATCCCCATAGACTTTGTACCTAACCCACCGGGTTCCTGTATGCAATAGGTTAACAACTGTTATGTGTTATTTCATTGATATTACAGGATCAACGGATGCTTCAGGCATCACTAGCAACCATGCATCTACAGGCATCAAGCTGTGGATCCCAGAGCTGGCACAGGAGGGCCTCTGGCATCACCTAGCCATCACTTTCAACAAAGCCGTTATGAGGAACTGTTCAGTATCAGTGTACGTGGATGGGACTCAAGTTGCCTCAAAGAAGGTATGTTGAATTGATTTGATTGGTTTATGATGTAGTAGCATTTCCCCTCTCCCCAGATCTTTTTCAATCATCCTATTAGAGGAAGGTTTGTCTAGCCACCACCTTCAACAAAGCTGTCATGAGGAACTGTTCAGTATCAGTTTATGTGGACGGAATGCAAGTCATTAATTTGTTATAGATTAGTGTTCTATCCAGACCCAATTCAATTATTACCTTCACTTCATTACATTAAAGCAATTATGTTTCTGGTAATGAATTTCTGCACGGCTTCACACAGGATTCATATACTGCTATGAAAGAAAGAGTTAATCATCTGCAAATACTATTTGATTACCCCACTACAGATGCCATACATACAAACTAACCCTGGGGGCACCTCGCCAAACACAGCCGGTCAAACCTCCATCTATGCCTACGTGGGCACCCCACCCTCCCTCAAGGCACCATCCAAGTTACTATGGCGACTCGGCCCCACCCATCTCTTCGAGGAGACGCTACAGTCGGGGACGATAGCTGCCCTCTGTCAGCTGGGACCGACATATGTTGGGAGTTTCCAGGCCCCGCGTCAGGAAGGTATTTAAATAATGATTAGACCCCCCCAAAAAAAAATAATAATAATAATAATAATAATAATAATTGTTAAAGGTGATTTTTTTTTTTTTATGAATTTAACTCCTTGAGTGTCAAGCTCGCATTTTTGCACCATACAATGCACACTAATGCCATAGAGCTGTAAAATCCCTATCACTTTAAGTGTTAGAGATGTTGTTAAGTAACAGTTTGGGAATTAAACTGTTTTATATATGTGTGTAGTGGTTAATTGTTTAGTCTAGACCAATACTAATTGTCAGAGTACAACAGTTTGCAAGAGCTCATGTGAACTAGAAATCGTTGTCATAGATGTGCATAAAGATAGATAAGGATATAATGGTTACAAAAGTTTGTGACATCATTACTTTAGTGATTTAAAATTATATGACTCTTATAAAAAATTATATCGTATTAGCTTTGCTCTCTACTACCATTTCCAACAGAGCTGAGTCAGCCGAAGGTAGACGTGAACTCCATCATTGTTCCTGAAGACAAACTGATCTTTGGTCTCCACGCTCACGCCCTGTCTGTCTTGACCGTGTCCAAGATACGCAAGACCTTCAACAAAGTGGACAGCAAGGCTGTCGCCAAACAGGTGAGGATGCACATTCCTTGTTGAGTTTGAAGGGAACCACCACCCCAAAATTGCTTCTTTTTTTTTTTACTTACGAAAGAGAATAGATTTACTAGTCTTTCCAATCAAAAAGTTAAGAAAAATAGGTACCCCAGGGCCCAGGAGTCCTTCAGTGACAAGCTTGTTGCGAGTTACAATACACGCAAATGCCATAGAGCATTATAATCCCTGGCACTTAAAGTGTTAATCAATGATTTGATAACTCATCATACGAAATCAAGTGTACATGGGTCTGCAGAAGAAGACTGTCATCTATTTCTAGGAACGTAAGTGGTAGTTAAGTTCCTAGATACTAAGACTAGTCTGTTCTGCAGATGAATGGGAGGAGATTTTAGAGGTACACAAAGGCATCAACAAAGTCAATGTCCTGATTCTGCAGGAGGCTCTCTGAACCCCTTGACTACGGGAACCGGGTGGGTTATGTACAAAGTCTATAGAGATTTCAGAAACTTGTAGGGAACAGGTTAAAATGTACGGGTCTTTCTGCATCCTGATATTTGAAAATGTCCCTGATTAAGCAAATATTTATCCCATTGTGGTGCATGTATTTCATAACTATCTCCCTGATTGCTGTTTGACTTGACAATATTGGCATCCCAGCACAAATTTGATTTAAATCAAATAATATAGCTAATACGCAATCAAATCATCACATCATTGATATACTATATCTTTACTTTCCCAGCTCGGCCTATCCGGACATGACAATGCGACGCCTATCAGGATGTTGCACAACTCTGCAGGGCACCTAGCCGGCCCTGGGCGCTCTTTTGGGGCTGTTCTCATGGGTGAAATTGGTAAGATTTAATTAAGTTATTTTTGTCAGAATTTATTATCTCTTTATGTGCTTTGTTGGCCTAATGGAATATTTGGCCGTGTGCTTTGTATGCCAGTCAAAAAATAGAATTCATTAGCACATGTTTTTTTCAGCTGCCTTTACCTATACAGGGTTGAATTGTACAATTCTAGTAGATTTTATGCAATTTTACTTCATCATGTATTATTTTCCTTTTTCATTTATTACACTTAGCTTGTTTCTTTGTAAATAACAACCTGTGTTAAACAGGGAATTACTTTTTATCAAGCCAGCAGCTTTCTCTGTAATTTCCTACTCACATTTGTAATATTCATGTGATTTGATGTTCTAAGAAATTGATAAACTAAACTCAACTGAACTGAAGAATACATTATACATATGCATGCAATTGAGAAACAGTTTCAGTCTTGTTTCTCTTTTTTTTAACAATATACTCATTGCTCAAGTAAACTCTAGATTTCCTGACAAAAAAAATTAGTAACAAAAAGAAAAGAGATGTCCTGATTCTGTTTTGATTCAGTATAACTTCTAAATTGTTTCACCATTTCTACGGAAACATTATCAGGTGTAAGGACATTCTGCCCCAAACCGGTTGCTAGGACTCTCGCCAACATAGGGGGCGCTGCTCCTCTCCTGGGACTAATTGCCATGGCGTCAGACGTAGAGGGTCTGTACGCCGCCGTGAAGGCTCTCGTTTGCGTCATCAAGAACAACAGTCCCTTTATAGAGGAGATGCAACGGACGTATGGATACCAGGTAACAGGATTTATTTTATTTCAAACATAGGGAAACTAACCAGAAATATATAATATAAATTAAAATGAGCAATGAAAATGGGGGTTCCCCGGGATTCAAACCAGAGACCTCTGATTTGCTAGACCTGTGCTCTACAGATTGAGTTAGAGTACGGGTCTAGCAATCCGGGGTCTCGGTTCGAATCCCGGGGAAGCCCTATTTTCTTTGCTCATTTTAATTTTCATTAAAGGGTACCACCACCCAAAAATGATATTCTTATAAATGAAAGGTAACATCTTTAGTAGTCCATTCCATCAACAAGTTCACAAAAATATGTTTCCAGAAAGAAAAAAAAATTATAATTGGAAAACGCATCACCATTCTAAAGCATGCATTCATGGGTCTGCATGTACGAAGACTACTATGTCCAGAGCGAACGAATTGTCAGGGATTCTATTGTCTCCAAACGTACGCATGAATAGCATTGGCGCACGCGCAAATGTTTGGCCCGTACGGAACCAGGAAATAATAGTGGTTCTGTATAAAGTGGTGGTAATTTATTGCTTTGTTTGTGAATTTACACAACCCTTTGCAAAATGTTGGGTATCTAGGTATTTGATATCACAAAAGGGTACCAAAACATATAATTATGTGTTGTTATTTGCCTGGTGGTCCCCTTTAAGATTTATTTGATTGAGTTATGTGTCTACCTTGTCTGATTAAGTAGTAAATTATATGTCAGGACATGCTACAAGGATGTATTCCTATGGATTTGTATGACTGTGACTGTGCTGTGAAATCTTTCGTCTGATTGCTGAAGAACAGCAGTCAATTTCATCAAGTTCCTTTAACATGTCACCCATCCAACCTAAAAAGATACCAAGCACACAGAATAAATCAACAGTTCACAACAATGTTTGATGTGGTATTGAGCTTTGAGATTCAACTTTTCTTTCATACACAATTTATAGTAAGTTTGGAAACAATCCGTTTTATTGCATACAAAGAAAATTAATATTTGAATATTCATAACAAGTCAAAGATCAAGTGGACAAAAGGACTGAAATTCTAAAGATTGTGTCAAATTTGAAGTAATCTTTAATTAGATGATACGAAAATGCTTATCTACTGAAAAATTGTCTGTGTGATAAAATGAGAGTCAATGGAAGGTCTGATCTTTCAATCCTTCATTGACTCTTATTAGTGAAATAACATACATCTCTGAAAGAACAATAATATCGTAATTGTAAAAACCTTTTTCCAATCATCTTTCAGATCTTGGCTTACCTGCTGAAGAAGAAGAAGCACCTGCTGAACTCCCACATTCTCCATCTGACCTTCTCTTTGGTTGGGACCATCGACAGCGGCAGAGAGTCAACGGTCATCCCCCATCACAGCGCATTTGAGGACCTCTTGTGTGACCTGGAGGTAATGATGATGATGGTGATAATTATGATGATGATGATGGTGGAGGTGGTGGTGGTGGTGATGGTGATGGTGATGGTGGTGGTGGTGGTAATGGAGTTTGATGTTGATGATGATGATTTTTTTCTGATCATCTAGATTTCGCATAATATGCCAAGTAACCCTAATTATGATTAATGAAATCATATTGTATATTTTTTTTTACCATCTAGATTTGGCACAATGCACCGAGTGAGCTACAGCGCTCGCTCTACGAACACTTCCTGGAGCTTTTGACGGACTCGAGCGAAGCGGAAAAGAACCGTCAATTGCTTCGGCAGCTTGGGATGGTTGGCAGACTGCTTCTGATGCTTCACGATCCCTCGCTCAGCTGTCAGACCGTCAAGGCCATCGCAAACGTGCTTGGTGTGCTCCTACAGGGGGTACCAAGTCCCTCTGACCTCCTCGCGTAAGAAATTCATTTTATTTCATCATCATTTGGTTTAACCCGTTTAACAGGACTGATTGATTTTCCTATAATATGCATTCTCAAAAGACCCCCAGCCTTGTAGTAGAACAAACCAATCAAAAAGGCTTAAAACAATTGAATTATATTTATTATGCAAAGAAAAGATATTTACAGTACTACAGGTTTAAAGGGATGCCTGTAAAGTGTCTAACTCCACGAAAATTACTTGGAGCTTCTTCGATTCTCTTCTACCGTGTTGTTTAGCTTATGGGAAGAGAAGAATAAAATAGGGTTAGATTTTTTCAAATGCCCCTTTAGTATGACGATATCTATCATTCAGCTCAAGAGGGTTAATGAACGGTCATAAACCTCATAAACGTCGTACAGTAATTCGTTGTAAAAGCTGACTCGTATTTTCGCTTTTTTAACCATGAAAGCAGTGTTCTTTTTCAATGAAACTTTCACACATCATTCGGACATATCTTACAATGATTTTGGTACAGGATTGAAGTCTCAAATGTCATTTTGGGCAATATCTGACACTTTACAGGTGCACCTTTAATATGCCCTTTTCTGTCTTCCCTTGTGCCCTCTGCTTGCTCTGTTTATATAATTGGAATCAAACACCCCAAACACCTTTTACAAAAATCAGTCTTGGCAACTGCAATTGCAAATGATATCAGACAAATATGAAAACATGTCTAACTGTAAGAGCAAATGGAATCAAACAAACGTCTAAACAAATCTAAAACTCTCTTCTTTTTTTATCTTTTGCAGTTTTGGCCAGTTCCTTGCCGCATCCTTGCCCACTGTGAGTGAGAAGGGCATCACGGCTGGAGAGCTCAGAGAATGGGCATCATGCGAATCGGAACCCTCACTCAAGAGTTGGAAAGGTAAGTAAATTAAAAACTATCACGAACCAGTTCAAAACTATTGGAGTTATTATAGGGAACCAATGTCCAAAAAACAACTCTTATAAATGAAAGGTAATAGTTTAAATAGTGAAAGCCCTTCATGATCTATAGTTTATGGGGCTGCAGGAAAGGACTAATAATAATAATAATAATACACATTTTTTATATATCGCATATCACAATGCAGATGCACGTCTCTATACGCTTGTATTATTACCCTGGTCGTTACTGGTACAGTTCATACCCGTACAATTATCTTGCGCACCATCTCAACTCCCTGGGGAGCATACTAGCCAATGGCAGCCATATGATAGCGCCCAGGCTAATTAACACCCAACCAGGTACCCATTTATACTCCTGGGTAGAGAGCAGCAATATGGATTAAATGTCTTGCTGAAGGACATAAATGATGGGACATCAACCGGGTTTGAACCCACGACCTCTAGATTTGAAGTCAAGCGTCCAACCGATCGTGCCACACCATCCCCGACTAGTCCATTGTCTAGAAGGTACGCGTCTACTGTGCTTCTATCGTCTCCAAATGTACGCATGTACAGAGTTGGCGCACTCCTTTAGCGATTACGGAACCAAAGGCCCTGTTGGTTCTGTAAGAGAAATTTGGAAAACCCAAACCTGTTTCATGCTTCAATTTGAAATACATATACAAAGAGGTACATGTATGTAAGAACCGCTAGAGTTCTAAATGAGTTTTGGATTTTGGATTTTGACAATGTTACTAGATCCATTGAGCAAAATTACATTCATTATTCTTATTCAACGTAGATTCCGACAGCATGTCAGACGACCCCTCATCCTTGGTATCGGCTCACACTGTCTGTCAGAGGAACTCGCTCTTGGAACATTACTCAGATTACTGCGCTTTAAGAACTAATATGCAAAATTGTTATTATTAACAAAATTGTAATAATTATTTCTTATTCAATGTAGATTCCGACAGCATGTCAGATGACCCCTCATCGCTGGTATCGGCTCACACTGTCTGTCAGAGGAACACGCTCTTGGAAGTACTGCTCAGATTACTGCACTATCAGAACACGGGCAGCATCAGTGTGGCGTAAGTATAAATCCGTTCAAGACTTTGATGTCCGTATGACATGCATTCTCCAAAAATACGAGCCAGAGTATTACAGACCATTTTTACTTGGTACTTGGTAGGTTAATTGTTAAACAAGTTTTACCTGGTCGTGGGTCTGAGAAAGTGGTTAGATTCTATGGTTTACTCTAGATTGCATAATTTTATTCCATCCTGTGGTGATTCAAATGATAAACGAATTTACAAAAGCCTCAGAGTGTGTGCGTTGTTGTTGGTATTGTAGAGAATGACCCCATTGTGGATTGATAGAGGTTTGAAATATATTTGTTTGTGTATAAAGCGTTTTCATTTCATTTTCTCCAGCTTAAAAATAAAACATCAATTCAGTGGTTGAAATATTGGTCTTTCATTATTTGAGTATGTATTTTAAATATATCTCTTTATTATCCTTCTACAGGTCATGTGACGAGGTGCAGCGAGTGCTGGGCTTTGATTGGCTGCTTCTCTTTCTTCAGGGTCACCTGCACCCGACAACTTCCATCATTGCCCTCCGCATTCTGGTTGCTATGCTCAACAATCAAACAACCGTGGCAAAGTTCCGGGAGGGGAGCGTCGGAGGCGGTTGGTTGGATCAGACAGAGCCTGTGCTTCACAACAGAATGAAGGTTGTATTAGGTAAGTACATGTTCATGTGTAGGTCTATGGGTCATTGGCATTTGACCCTTATAGTTTAATGACCTTTTGACCTTTGTTTGGTTGCTATGCTCAACAACCAAACAACCATGGCAAAGTTCTGAGAGGGTAGCGTCGGAGGTGGTTGGTTGGATCAGACGGAGCCTGTACTTCACAACAGAATGAAGGTTGTATTAGGTATTTTAAGTAACCAATATTTTCTCTTTATGTCATTGGCTTTCAACTTTTGACTATTTTATTTTATTGTATTGTGCATCATTTTCTTTGATGTATAAAAATATCATCTTGCACCTATTTATTGCCAAGGATGGTGGTTCTAAGGAATGTCAGGCAAGCCAGAAATGTGTGACATAATGTGAACGGTTGCTAAGCAGGCAATGGTCCAGCTCCAACTAACGACCAAAATCCCAACTTCCCGGTCAAGTTGTTTAGAACCATTACTGTGTTACAAGAAAAGTATGTGGTGAAATTAAAACTTTGGCACTCATTTAAAATTGTTGTCTTTTTTTTTTTAAATACAGGTTTCAATGTTGGTAAAAGCAGCAAGAAGCCACACACGAGAGAGATAAACCAAGAGGCATGCATCGTACCAGGATTTCTCATGCTGCAGACGTTACTGCCACGACATGCCAACGTCCCGGAGATCTATTTTCTACTCATTGCGCTAACTCTCGGACACATCCCAAAGCCTCTTCCTGATAACTGCCAGGTAAATAACAAATCTTAATAATTTTTATAATAAATCAACCCTTTTAATTTATAATAATTTTGGTTAGAACGAATACTTATTATGTCACAGATTAAACATGAATTATGAATGATATTTACCAAAAGCAAATTCATTAATAAAAGAAACACAATAATTCAAGACCCCATTTAGATACTTAGTCATGTTTAGCCATATCAAAACCAATTGTTGTTTTTTTATATTATTATTGCACATGATCTTTTAATTTCATTACTTCATTTATGCAACAGACTGATGGAAATGTTTATTGACAAGAGATCTTTGTACTAGGATATTATTTTTTCAGTCAAATCTGTCATTAGTAAACACCTATTAAAGGGAAACGAGACAAGTGGCCACTGTAGACATGTGACCTCTATAGACATGTTCAGTGACATTGTTTCTCTCTGCAGGAGACCACTCTTGGTGGCCACTTTAGGCAGGTTGGCTGCTATACCAATGAAGACAAGTGATCATTAAGACAGATTTGAATGTATTCTGATGTATAATTTATGATTTATAATTTCCCATTTGGATATACCCAGCTTGATCTGAACTCTGTGTGGCAGTACATCTTCGGCGTTCCGCCCAGCCAGTCTGCAAACAGCTCCCTCACTGCCAGCCTGTGTCCAGACGCTGTCATCATCATTTTGTCACAGATCAGAGCCATGCTCAACCAGGTATGAGGGTGAATCATATTTAACCCGTTCCCTTCGAGATTCTGAAATATCCATAGACTTTGTACACAACCCACCCGGTTCCTGTATTCAAGGGGTTAATAAAAGTAATATATATAGCATTTATAGAATGCTGTGTATCTAGGTACACTATTCAGAGGCGCATTATTACCCTTGGTCATCAGGTACAGTTCAAACCCGCACAATTGTCTTGCGCACGATCTCAACTCCCTGGGGACCATACTAGCTCATGCTGTTGTACTACATGATAGAATGCTACAGGCTAATTGTCTCTTGACCAAGTGCCATTTAAACTCCTGTGTAGAGAGCAGCAATGTGGATTAAATGCCTTGCTGAAGGACAATCATATATAAACTACAGGGGCCTTGATTTGTTTTAAGCTCGGGTCCTGTGACAGACGTAAGATGCATTGCCGGAAAGCAAAATTATACTTACAGCTGCATAATTTTGAAAAGAACATTTTTTGAAGTCCTTTTGGCAAAAATCAAATTAGTTTTGCTTATTACATCGTTCATTTGTATGTTTGTTCTTTTACAAATTCAATTAATTTGCAGCCTGTTCTTGAAGATGACGACAGTGCCAGTTGGCTTCAGGACTACCCCTTCACACTAGTCCAGTTCCTGCTCTATCTGTACCAGAACCTGAGCGACTTTAGACCCATCTGTCGGAGCGCTGCTTTCCTCTGCAGCATGGCTTCGACTCTGTTCCCCTACCCAGCACCAACCAATGCTGAACAGGTAATCTGGGAATTTGTGTCTGTTTGTGTGTATGTGTTGTTTATGTTTGTGTTTGTGTTAGTATGTTTCTGTGCTCTTTATAGTATGCTTTCATGCATTTTGACATTTAGTTTTTGAAGATGCACTGTTCTTGGCTCAATGTCCATAGAAAGCTAGTAGTAGAACAGACTCAAAATGTTTTAATGCTCATGTGTATGTTCAGTAGTCTGTGTCTATTTGTATAAATTGATATGAAACTAGTTGGGCATAATGCTAATAGATACCTAGTTCCTAGACATTTAGCATTTGTTTTATTATTTTAGGTTGTAAAATAAAATGTGTGTAGAAGGCCTGTTCCAGACACCACATCAATCTGATCTTTTCCATCTATTTGCATGATCATTATCTTCTTTTCGTTGGTGCTCTGATAACCATGCCATCAAGTTTATGTCTTTTGAAAAGGATATAACAATAATGATGACTTTTTGTTTAAAGTGAGAAACAGTTCTGATACACAAAAATAAAATTGTCATCTTCTTTGTTATTCTACATTAGATTTATTGATGTGAATAGTATAGAATCATGCATGTGCTTTATTCCTCTTGGTGAAAAGTCATGTTTTATTAATTGTCTATTCATCGTTTTCTAAATTCTTATTTGTTATGTCTCCCATGTATTTCTCTTTTTCCAACCCCCTCCCTTACTTTCTGTCTGTTTTTCCTACCTTATTTTCATTTCTTATATCTGTTCTATCTTCTTCCCTCTTTTTACAAATTTGACTTTCCTTCCTTCACCTAACTCTCTTTTGCTCTCACCCATTTTCTATCTCTTGTCTCTTCTATGTTTCCTATATGTTTCCTTTGTGCTTGAATGCTTTACTTTATCCTCACTTTCTTCCCTTCCTTCGTTTCAATTGTTTTCTGGTATCTGCATGAATTGGCATGTATTTGCTGTGGCTTCCCACACCCATCTCCACATGGTGTTTCCTCTGATGTAGATGTCTTCAATTCCTGAAGAATCTTCCGACCTGGTATGTGTATTAGTCATAATTGTTTGTCCTGCTTCTATTATTTGTGTTATTTTGTTTTTTTCTTGTCTAACAAAATGTGTTTTTGCTGAATTTGCACCAATTTATTTGTATACATTGATGTACATTGTAGATACTGTATTGAGTTGTGAAGAATTTTCATTGAATACAAGTATATATATCTTGCTTTTTATAGATGTATTGATAGACGAGACACTGAATCAGTTTGATAAGTTGTGATGATGTATATGTTAAACCCTTCCCTTGCTTACATGCATGACATTAGTGTACATGTACATGAATTTATATCATTACGTGAATTAACTGAACTGAATGAACTAATACTTGTTCATTTTAAGTCATAAATTCCTTAACTTTCTTTCTGTGGTGTTTTTATGCAGTTGGATGACATGGGAGACCTGGTTTCTCCCCTGGAAGACTTCCAGTACTTGCCTGACCTAGGCATCCCCGTTCTTGGACTAAAAGTGGACAACGGGACTAGTCAAAGTAAGAAGAAAACATGATGTGCTGTGGCGCTATCCAGTACTTGCCTGACCTAGGCATCCCTGTTCTTCTAAACAATGTCAGGCAAGCCAGATATTTCTGACCTAGTGGTTGTTAAGCAGGCAATCGTCCAGCTCCAACCCACTGCTAAATGCCAAAATCAAAGGACCAGATGTTGATAACCATTACTTATTTATGACAAATTATGTGATATCACTACTTTGATACTCTGTTAACATTCAGATTCTAACCGTGAATAATTCAGTTCAATGAACTTTTTCTTATTTTTCCTTCTGTTTTGTTTTGTTTGTAGTTAATCTGACGAGTCATCCGGCCAAGCGCTACGTGATGGACTTCATCAGACAGATTGTGGTGGACAGCCTCTCTCTTCCCTTGCCCAATCGTAGCACTCCTGTGTTGGACATTATCTTAGAGGTAAGAGACCTAAGGACTTGAGAGACCCTTTTCCTGAAGATAGATCAAAAGAGCAATAGTTTATCACTTGAAAATGAATTATTTACGTGACCTTAAGCCACAATATGACAGTTTAATTTTCCAACTTTTACTGTTTGGTTTGGGACGAAGGGTGGTAGAAATAATGATAATAATCAGTTTTGTTTACCGAGGATATCCTCTTCGGTGCTTTTACACTGTTCTCCCAGAGGGACCTGCAATCTACTATTATTACCCCATTCATGAGATACACATCCACAATCAATCCAGCTCTTACAGTGCACTCTCACTACTCCCTGGGGAGCATTCAGTGGTCACATGTCTGTCCTCTGCCAATCAGGAGCTACACAATGCCAGATCTTAGCTTTTTGTATTTGATATTAATTGATAGCATTCTCTACGCACCACAGAGATCAATTTAATTGTTAATTGTTGCGCTTGACTTTCTTTGTATTCAGTCTGCACCAGAGAGAGCTACACAGGGCCAGATCAATGAGTTCCAGACAGAGCTACTGACCATCCTCATGGAGAGGCTACTGGCCGGAGACGCCCTACTGGGCAAGGAAAGCGCCCTCCCCATCGCCCACGGGGGCTCCTACAACAACCTCATCTCAAACGTCTTCTACTTCTGCGCCAGGCTGGTCGATAAACTCTGGCTAGGTGAGAAGTTTCTACTGGTAGAATGATATGTTGCTCCATTTTATCTGGGAGTAAAGACAGGATGAAAAGCACCTGTTTGCAAAGACCTAACAACCTCATTTCAGATGTCTTCTTCTTCTGCGCCAGGCTTGTCGATAAACTCTGTCTAGGTGACAAGGTTTTACATTTTGCAAATTATTGTAGTTTATATGTACATAAACCCTGTTTGGAATATTGCTGTGGTCAAGCACCTGTTTACAAAGACCATTTCTGTTGAATAGCCCCCATCCATGGGGGTTCCTAAATCAACCTCATCTCAAATGTCTTCTACTTCTGCGCCAGGCTGGTCGATAAATTCTGGCTTGGTGAGAAGTTTCACTTAACTCTCAATTCCAAACATTGAACGCTTCAGTTTATTGCTTTATGCATGCTTATCATGTGTTTATCCAGGTACCGGGTAATTTGCACATTTTCTTTCGCATTGTTTGCAATGATAACTAATATTTACATTTTCCCTCTAATTTTAAAGTTTTGAAATACAATTTTTCTTTGCTGCAGGTTTCTTCAATCGCAAGGCAAAGGAAGTGTTTGAGTTCATCGCCCAGCTTATTGGACAGGCAAAGAAAAGATGTAAGCTCCATTGAATTTTTAGACTTGGACTTTTTAGTTTTGTAGACAAGGCCATGTTGATCTATGTTTAATATATGTTTTTAATTCTTTATTAACAGGCAAAAAAGACGCAAGCCCCATTGACCTCCTATAATCACATTTACTTATTAGTTTTGTTGATGTGTTATATATATTTTTTTTTTTTCTTTATTAACAGGCACAAAAAAAGATGTAAGCTTCATTGAACTCCTATAATCAAATTGATTTATAAGTTGTGTAGACAACGCTTGGTTGATATGTTATATTTTATATGTTTAAATCTTTATCATTATCTTGGTCAAATGAATTGTCAAATCAATCTTGGTTGAATACATTGTGAAATTATTTTGTATATAGAAGTAGACACCTTTATTTTGTTGTCATAGTCATAGTCTAGGGAACAGTTAAAGTACTAATTTAAATGTATATTTTCTGACATTTCTTAGAAATTATATGATGCATCTCAATTCCTGATACACATTGAAACAGACAATTCTTTACAACTTTACTATTTTGAGGGGTACAGTTTCAAATATGTATTGGTACAGTTTCAGATATGTATTAAAAACCCATTTTTGTTTTCATTCAGCGCATGGCATCACATTGGACAACATCTACCACTGCTTGAACCGGACTGTGCTCTATCAGCTGTCCAGGCCTCTGGAGACAATTTCTGGTAAGAAGAAAGGAACCTATTTATTTCCAGATATTGCAGTTTACATAAAGTTAAAGGGATCAAGTAACGTTTTCAAAATTAAAAACAAAATTGATAAGAACTAGTGGTTCTCACATGCCTCATTGTACTCATTTTACCAATAGATGTATGGATACCGGTTTCGGTTTTCCAAGTTTCTCTTTTGTTATAAATATATGTATGACTGAAGTGTTTGGATTTACAATTATCTTCACGAGAACTTAAACTTTTTTTCAAAGTCAATGCAATGCGTTTAATAGTGAATATCATTTTGCATTTTCGCTCATTACCCATGATACTCATCTACCCTGAAATGTTCACTCGTCACTCATTGGACTTATCAGATCACAGAATTACACATTTTATCAACCCTTAATAAAAATCAAATATGTTTTTTGCCTGTCCCCAACAGATCAGATGTCCCTCTTGGAGTCTCTGAGGCACATCACTGAGAACAGGACGTTGCTGTTTGGCCCCGTCAACTATGAGCAGGAGTTTGTTGGCTGCCTCTGTCACTGTCTCTTCACTCTCACCAACCCTAGCAGGTAAAGCAATCACTCAATCAATCAGTCAATCAATCAGTTAGTTGGTTGGTCAGTCGATCAGTCAATCAATCAATTAATCACTGAGAACAGGACGTTGCTGTTTCACCCTGTCAACTATGAGCAAGAGTTTGTTGGCTGCCTCTGTCACTGTCTCTTCACTCTCAACAACCCTAGCAGGTAAAGCAATCAATCAATCAGTTAGTCGGTTGGTCAGTCGATCAGTCAATCAATCAATCAATCAATCAATCAATCAATCAATCAATCAATCAATCACTGAGAACCAATCAGTCACTGAGAATAGGACGTTGCTCTTTGGCCCTGTCAACTATTAGCAGGAGTTTGTTGGCTGCCTCTGTCACTGTCTCTTCACTCTCACCAACCCTAGCAGGTAAAGCAATCAATCAATCAATCAATCAATCGATTAATCAATCAATCACTGAGATCAGGACGTTGCTGTTTGGCCCTGTCAACTATGAGCAAGAGTTTGTTGGCTGTCTCTGTCACTGTCTCTTTACCCTCACCAACCCTAGCAGGTAAGGCAATCAATCAATCAATCACTCAATCAATCAATCAATCAATCAATCAATCAATCAATCAATTGGTCAGTCGGTCGGTCAGTTGCTAGGTCAGTCAGTCAGTCAAACATTCAATCAATCAATAGATGAAACAAACAAACACACAAACAATCAATCATTGAATGGATTGATCGATCGATCGATCAATCAATCAATCGACCGACTGACGGACCGAACGACCAATAAAAAGAAATTACTTCAAACATGGGCTTTAAATTTCTTGTCCGTCATAATTGATTTTACTCTCTTGCTTTGCAGCACTGATGGATGTGGTGTGTCCAACAACCTGATGGAGTCCAAACGCAGCACCAAGTGGCATGTGTATCCCACCATAGAAGGCAAGAAGGACCAGACTCTGGCCGAGGAGGACCAGGACCGAGGTCAATCAGTCCAAGAGGGCCAGTTACTGGTCAAGAAGGCTGGACGGAGGGTGTGGGAGGACCTCATAGCTGCCAAGAAGCCTGTAAGTAAATGACAGATCAACACTAACAAACTGAGAGTATACGAAGAAACAAAACAAATTGGGCAACAATTTTACAATGTGTTTGCTTTATTTCTTTGCATCAATATATTTTGTATTGATATATTAGCATAGAGTGCAAGATTCAGATCTCTATCTCCCTTGACAAACAATAATACTCGGGCTGGGGTACATGGAGATTGGGCATTATGCCAAACTCAAATCGTCTTGAATTGGTTAACCTTTTCAATTTTGTCACTCCTCTCAAAGTTTGCCGTAAGTTTTGAGCCAGAGCTGCATTATATTGAAGTATTCTTAACATTTGTTTTTTGTATTTCTTTAAATTTTCACAGTTCATTGAGGAAGTCTTCAAGATCACTCTGCCAAACTCGTAAGTATTCTTGATCAGATGAAATAATGTAATAATATTGTGTACTCTGGTTACTAAAATGTTGGATGTGTTATGTAAAGTATATACAAGTAGCATTTCTTGATCTTTGAAATCACATTTTCTACCAAAATGTGTACAATGCCCTAATTTTGTAGTAAAGTTATATGAAACAAATAATGAGAAATTATGATGGTCGTTGATTTAAGAGGAAGCATGGAGTTTCTCTGATAGAAGAGTTGTAATTGGCTTTATTTATATTAGTTCTCTCTTTAATGAGACCTGTCCCTCGTTATAAAAGTATTAAAAAGTATACCTGTCCCTCGTCCTTCTTAAGACCTGTCCCTGTCCCTGGGATAGGGACAGGGACAGGTCCATCGCAGCCATCGAGAGATGGAAGAACTTAATTTAGGAACTGTACCTTGTATCTTGATCTAATTAAGGAAACACGAACGAACGAACAAACGAGTTCTCTCTTTGTTGTTGCCATATAACCTAATCTTTTATTTCAAATTTGTATGCAATTTATCCAGATCTGCCGGCACTGGAAATAAGATGTCTGTTGACCTCAAGGTTGCCAGGTAAGTAGTACTGAACATTATTATAGTTTGTATTTTACTTCTTACTATAAAAGGACAATCTAACTATTTTAACCCATTTTGGGGGGTGTTTCACAAAGATCCTAAGTTGAACTTAACTCTAAGTTGGACTTTAAAATTATGGTAAGCCATTTGTCGCTTTGCTAAAAAATATATTAAAAAGCAAAATTGCAAGTATTTTAGACTTTTCATAAATTTTACATCAAGAACATGAAATCTCCTTGATAATAGAAAAAATAAATGATTTGGATTAACATTTTATGCCTTTTAAAAGAACTTTTGCAAATTATCTTTCAAAGAAACTAATGGCTTTCCATAATTTTTAAGTCCAACTTAGAGTTAAGTTCAACTAGGATGGGTTAAGAATTATTCAGAGTCCAGACCCTATTTATTTGTAACATTAAATGCATGATGAACTAGAAGCATTATAGAAGCAGAGAAAAATTTTTTTTTTATGGAACCTGTATAAAGAGGTCACCTGTCCACAGTGCCTGATTGTTACCCCCTCAGTTAATCACTATAAACAGGTTTGACTGTATTTTACAGCAGCTTCATCATAAAAACCCTAATTCAAGCCTCCACGATAACTTTTTCTCTACTGGCCTGTTGGGCAGCTAAAAACATAAATGTTCCAATTTTACTTGCCCAAATACAACATTTACTTGCCAGCTTACTTTTATATGAGATTTACATTTAAGGGATTGCATTCTAACTCTTGCAGCTGAAGAAAAAAATTAAGTTGCCCAATCGGGCATGAAATTTTACTTGCCCGACATACATTTTTACTTGCCCCGGGCAAGTGGGCAAATGCCAATGTCAAGCCCTGCCTAATTGTTGTATGATTGTCCTGTTGCAGAGCTGCGATGGGTGATGCAGCCGTGGTTTTATTATTTTGTGTACTGATATCCTTATAAAGATTATAAACACAAACAATTCCTTATAATGATTATAAACACAAACAATTAATTTTACACATAATTCAATCTGCGATGGTTGATGCAGCTAGTAAGATGTGGAAAGACTACCTCACTGTCTCGGGACAAAAGTTTATCATCTAAGGAGCAGTGGTTATATCATTTTGTGTATTGATATTCTTAAAATGATTATAAAGAAACAAAACTGATTCATTTTTTATAATTCAGAGCTGCGATGGGTGATGCAGCCAGTAAGATGTGGAACAACTACCTCACCGGAGAGAGAAAGTCATCATCCAGGGAACAGCAACAAACCAACCAATCAGTGAGTAGACTTTACTCCTCACTCTTGGTGTACATGTAGTAACATGTTATATTTTGTATTTTTTAAGGCAGATTTATTTCTGCATTTATTAACAAAATCAAAATGAAATATGCAAAGAACATTTTTCCATACATAAAAATAAAAAAACAATGAAATTAGAAATAGTTATACAATCATAATATAAATTAATGTGACAATTATTGTATATTATAAATAAATGCAGTAGACCAACCATCATAAGCAGGGAGCTTGAGTGGATGGTGGCCTGGTAGGAGGGAGAAAGCTACATGGTGCCAAAAAGACGTTGTAGAACAATTATCAATTATCTCTTTGCATTTCCATTGTTTATTGTATACGTGTGTAATATTCTTATTTATTGTTTCTATTTTATATGTAATTTTTTTATGGAGATGCTAAATAAATTGAAATTGAAATTGGAAATAATAAGATAGAAATCCAAGGAAGTTGTGACCTTTTTGCATGTATGTTGTGAATGGCATTGCTTCATGCAATGTTAATGTAATGATGTTAAATTTGTTGTGGTAAACAATGGATGTTTCCAGGTGAGTTTCTATTATTCATGACCAACAAAGTTACATATCTAGATTGCTTGCAAATATTGTTTGATTTGTTTTTCAGCGACTTGCCAGTAAAGTGATCGGTGGTCTGCAGATGCTGCCTTCCCTCAAGACTAAACGAGAGAGTGCAACGTTCAGATTCACTCTCAACTTCATGCAGGTAATCACATTAGTTTACCAAAGCCTCATAAAGTTAGGGATTTGTAGGTGTGTCTGTATTAATGCACTACTCACAATATAAAGACTACCTTTTAGCAACTGTTTTACAACTTCAGTCTCAACTTCATGCAGGTAATTAGATAAATACCAATGCCTCATAATGTCTGGGATTGTGGTTGTTTCTGTATTACTGTACTATAAAAACACAATGAAGACAATTTTAATCAATCTTTTACAAAAAATTGAAATTGAATCTGTTCTATAAACGTTTAGTGTATCACATATCGCATGATTAATGTATTTGTTCAGTTAGTACATAAAGAAGATGTAAGTTGTCATTACTAATGAGTTTCATTTTACTCTGAACTGATTAAATTACAAACAAGATGGGTAGTTCATTGTACATCAAGTGATATACATGTATATTTTGAAGAGAAAAGTAATGTTCTTTTCATCAAGTGCTAAGTTCAGATTCAGTCTCAACTTCATGCAGGTTAGCACATTAGTTTACCAAAGCCTAATAAAGTTAGGGATTTGTAGGTGTTTCTGTATTAAAGGGATAGTTGAGTTCTGGTAAGGAGAGTACAGTTTTGGTGAAACTGAATTTTAGTAACCAAAACCTGCATCATTACATTACAAACTAATAGTTATAATTAGAAAGGAACACAAAATTACAAATGACGTAGTAAAGATCATGTTATCATTAAAAAAGAGCCGTTAAAACGTAAGAGGGCGCTCTCTAAACACTCATCGGTTTCAACCATTTTGAATGAAATATTGTGCATGTGATGCTTTGTTGAAATAGTGATTAGATGGAGAAATAACCAACAACTATTTAAATACCTATTTTGTAACTTTTTGAAAAGAGGAAGCATTTTTTTTTTTTTTTAACGGCAGGTTCAAAATTCTCTAATAAACCTGGGGCCCCAGGTTTATTACAAATTGTTATATTTATGGATATTTCAGCCGACTCTGAACCGATTTTAATCAAACAAAGATGATTTTATTATTTAAATATTATGCTCTTTCAAATTTTACACTCAGTTTTTCATTACCTCACAACAAAAATAAGTAGTCTAGCGCCCTCTCTACCAAAACTCAACTATCCCTTTAATGTACTACTCACAAGATAAAAACTACTGTTTAACAGCTCTTTTGAAAATTGAAATATAATTTGTCACTACAATTTTGGTATATCACATATATGATTAATGTATTTGTTCAGGATGTACATAATTACTCTGTAATTATTAAATTAGGAAAAAGATTGGTAGTTCAATAAACATTTAGTGTTTCACATTTCATATGATTAATGTATTTGTTCAAGATGTATATGTGACCGGCTATAGCAAAACCCAGCACTTGTCGGTAAAAATCAAAACGTAGATTTTCATACCATTACAAAGGCCTCATCACAAGCTTTCATTTGATGCTTTGTTCTAACTAATTGGTCAATAATTGGCGAAGATATGATTGTTTCAATGTTACAATCATACATTTGTAAGTCTTTTACACACATTATGTGACCTTAAAATGCCCATTGCTTCAAAACATGAATTACCGACAAGTGCCGGGTTTTGCTATAGCCGGTCACATAGAATACAGAGTCTGTATTATTAGTCCTCACCAATTGATTATCATTTTACTCTTGAATGATGAAACCATTCAAGACCTGTATTGAAAATCCTCAGGCTGGGGTCTATAGAGAATGCATGTTATAGCAAGAACAAAATGTCTTAAATGGGTTAAATAACAAAAAAAGATGGGTAGTTTAGTGTACATCAAGTGATGTACATGTATATTTTGAAGAAAAATACTATTCATTTTACAACAAAGAATGATTGTTAACTGTAATGTTTCTTTTGTGATATTTCAGGAGGCATTACTTTGGACCCAAACCCATCTGTTCATCATCAGAGAGCTGGTGGAATTGCAACACAAGCAACATGATCAGGTAATATAATAGTTAGTCCATCCAAGAACAGCCTCAAAGTTTAACTTAAACAGAGCCATCTGCATAATTTAATGCGGTTTATGTAGGAGAAGTGTGAGCACTTTCTTTATAATGCCATAAATAATTTGAAAGTCTGAATATATTACTTACTGTTCGGATTGTTAAGTCCAGAAACATCTGATGAAGTTTTTCCAAGATAAATGGGAACAGCTAGAGGACAGATGGAGGACTGTGATACACTTCCCCTCCCCCCTTTCTTTGTAAAATTGTACACCACAAATAATTTGAATCTCTGAAGTTATTTGATCCTTTTTCTGATTGATAGAGCCAGCAACATCTGATGAGGTTTATTGCAAGAGAAGTGGGAGCACTTTCTTTGTATACCATGAATAATTTAAAAGTCTGAATTTATTACATACTGTCGGATGATTAAGTCCAGCAGCATGAGGGCCCTAGTTCATAAACCTTATGCAGTTGTTGTGAGTGTTAAATTATTGTAATTACCATGGCAACAGGTGCAATGTTTTATGCTAATTGGCTGTTGACCTACTAGTTACATTAATTGAGCATTTACAACAATCAGAAAAGTTTTATGAAACAGGTCCCAGGTTTATACAATTTTATATAACACCTTAGAATGTTCTCGCAATGTGATTGGTTGAATTCAGGTCACATGACATTCGTGGAAATATACCATTGCACGATTTTGACGTCATTATCGTTGAGTAGAACTTTTTTATAGTTCTATTGCACGATTTTGACGTCATAAACGTGGAATGGTACTTTTTTATGTTGTTTTTTTGTGCAAGCGCCAGCGCGCGTTAAAAATAACTGCGCGCATTGCGCAGATTTTCCATTCAACAACAAGCGCATTAACAAACATTACGCACTCCATGCAAGGTAGCTGTGCGCAGGGAAGTTTGTACACACTATTCAAGTACTTTTTACACAACATGGCTGCAGAACCGGGATTTGTTTTGCTGACGGATGCCGATTTGGACGATTTATTTAATCGACAGTGCGAATTCTTATAACACGAAGAAGCAAATAAAGTAGGTGTCATATAAAACAAATAATGAATGTTTTTTCCATTCATGCAATGGTACAAATATTTTCATTCGGTGAAAGATGGGAATGTTCCATTCAACTCGGCTTCGCCTCGTTGAATGTAACATTTCATCTTTCACCTCATGCAAATATTTGTACCATTGCACTCATAAACATTCATTATTTGTATACTATACCATGAAAAATGTGAAATTATAAACTTACTCCATCCTTTGAACCATCAGAGTCAGCAGCATCTGATGCGGTTCATGCAGGAGAAGTGGGAGAAGCTAGAGCACGAGTTGATGGGGTACAGATGACTTTAATGACCGTTCCCACCTTTCCTTGTAAAATTGTACACCACAACAAATCTGACTGTTAGAATTTAATCCATCTTGAATCTAAATGTTTGAATTTTGTTCCAACCTTGTTCCCACCATCAGAGCCAGCAGCATCTGATGCGGTTCATGCAGGAGAAGTGGGAAGAGCTGGAGCATGAGTTGATGCGGGAGAGGGGTCTGTGGGGCCCTCCCTTCTGCTCCCTCCTGGACAAGTGGATGTTAGACGTGACGGAGGGGCCGAGTCGAATGCGCAAGAAGGTGATCCGGAACCCGGATTTCTACGATCTCTACCCCTACCGGCCGGAGAACGATCTCATACTGAACGTGAGTACAAAATAAAAGGAGGGATGTTTAGAATATTATAGAATTTGTGACTGGATATAGCAAAACCCTGCACTTGTTGGTAATTCATGTTTATACAAATCGGGCATGTTTAAATTCACGTTGTGTATGTAAAAGACCTGTTTGTAAAATTTAAGCAATCATATCTTTCCCAAATATTGTTCAATGTTTTAGACAAAGGCATGAAATGAAAGCTTGTGATGAGGCCTTTCTCATGCTGGAAAATCTAAATTACGATTGTTATCGTCAAGTGCAGGGTTTTGCTATATCCAGTCACATTTAACCCCTTGCTTACTGGAAAATGTAGGGCCACGATTGCTTCTCAGAGGTCCTAACCATTATTTTCTTTGATTTGTGTATATTAATTGTTTTGTACCAATTTGTAGATTTGTAGATAATCAGGAACAAATTGTAAAAGACAATAGTTGATAAAAAAAAAAATTTGTTTCTTTTCCTTTTCATATTTGTTTCCAGAAACCCTCCAAAGGCAGGAAGGCAATCAGCTTTGACAGCAAGAAGTACGCCCTGAGCAAGCAGACGAGGCATTTACTGGAGAACCAGGTTGAAATGCCCCCCGGGGAGGGGAGCCTGTCAGACCTCAACATGGAGAGTGACGGTCAGGACGATGCAATGGACGTCGATGGTAGGGACAACGAATGGGATGCTGATGATGTTCTTTGTGTTGTTTTTTTTTTCTTTGATTTTTGTGATATTTTTTATTATATTGATGATGGTGAGGATAAGGGTGATTTTGACGATGATGATAATGACAACAATTATAACAAAGATTTTGGACAACCATGGTGATGATAATGATCTTTAGTTTGCTTTCTAATTTCAATTATATTTGCAAACCTTATATTTATTAGATTGTGTATGGTCCAGGTTTATGTTGTAATTTTTCTATATAATTGAGGATAAATGTGACTTGTGTGATTTCCAGATGCATCAACATTGATGAGGCGTCAGACGAGTAATCGTAACCAGCAGGATGACGATGACGATACCCCCGATGTGGAGAACCCTAATGATAAGCCCCTGGAGGAACAGAAGACTGACAATCAGATGGTGCTAAGACTACTGGAACAAGGAGAAAAGGTTTGTAATTGTAACAAATAATAAACACGAACAGAATGAATACAAGAAATAAAATAAACGGTATTCTGAATGAGTAAATTTTCTTACAGATTCGGCGCATCTTCTGGCGCGCTTGTATCCCGGTCTAGAAACAATGGAAGTATTTCTCCTGTTTGCAAGGATCACTTCTTACATAGTAGATAGGAATATTATTGTAGATGATTTGAGGAATATTTTATTTCAAGTATTTTGTATGTACAAACATTTTCTTGCAGATCCGGCACATCTTCCGGTGCGCTCGCATCCACGGTCTAGATATGATGGAAGGATTTCTGCTGTTTTGCAAGGATCACTTTTGCATTGTAGATGGGAATATTATAATCGTAGATGATTTGAGGATTATTCTATTTATAATATTTTGTACACAAACATCTTCTTGCAGATCCGGCACATCTTCCGGTGCGCTCGCATTCATGGTCTGGATACGATGGAAGGACTCCTGCTGTTTTGCAAGGATCACTTCTACATTGTCGATGGCTTCACGCTATTGAGCTCCCGGGAGATATGTGATGTAGACACCGTTCCTGACCAGTAAGTGGACTGTTCCCCAAATTATTGTTCTTGTCTATTCAAGTTCTTCAATTTTGTACAAAAATTTGCTAAAAAATGGATTTAAAACCTCCCCCTAAAAGCACCCAAGTGCTCTTATATTGAATCAAATGTATATCTTAACTGCCTGTAGAAATACAAACATGTGCTGTAAAATTTAGTGACAAGTAATAAGATATGTGCAGTTTAGATGTTGTACATGTATGTAGATAAATACATACACATTAGGCTTTGTTGTAGCAACATGTAAGAAAGCAAGGGATTTGGATGCATTCTTTAACAGGAGTTCCTGGGCCCCATAACATAAAGATTGGTCGATTAATTGTATGATTAATTAATTGGTCGTTCAATTAATTGTGAATTGTTATGTTACAGGTCCCAGATCCTTCTCTTTCTTAATACATTGTGCTACTTCAAATCATGCACTCACTTATCATATTCTTATCAAGACACCAAGATCCAACCATAGTAAGATACTGTCAAATCTGTGAAAAGAGAAAAGTGGCCTCTGTAGCCAGGTGACCTCTATAGACAGGGTCCATAACAGTAAACAGTTTGTGCAATACAGTATGAGAGTGTCGTGGTATATTGGTTTAAGCCTTCATCTTTAAATAAGAAATTCCCAGCCACGGCACCTGTGTCCTTCAGTAAAACACTATCCACATTTGCTGCTCTCAACCCATGTGTAGTAAATGTGTACTTGCCAGGAATTTATTCCTTGAAAACTCTTGAGCGCCTATAAGGCTGCTCGGCTAAAGCCAAGGTAATAATGCTCTGAGCTCTTTGAGACTTAACTGTAATAAAGCGCTTTGAGACTTAACTATAATAAAGCGTTATATAACAATGAACAATTATTATTCATTATTATTTATTTAATTCTTCTGTTTGTGCAGACACCAAGACCCAATCATTCCCAGCTCCAGAGGGCAGCGGTCCATGGAGAAGAGGACGTGCAGCAAGTTCTGCTACGAAGAGATTCGGGAGGTGCACAAGAGGAGATACCTGCTACAGGTGAAACCTTAGTTTTTAACTTTCAATGTGTACAATGCATGGGCGTCGATCTGTAATGTATATCTATTGTTCGGGGGGGGGGGGGTGGGTAATCTATTTATTCATTCCCCGCTGAACAATAGGTATGACGTCAGGATCGAGGCCCATGGTATAAAGTCAGTGCAATAAGATAGCAAATATTTATTTACATTTTCGCCTATTTCTTTGTCATATGACATACGTTTACTGCAGTATTTTCACACATCACTCAGTGGTCAGAAATACACACATTTTATCAACCCTTCTGCAGTTTTTACACATGTCAACAAAGTTCCTTAATTCCTTGCAAGTAAAGAAGTCATTGACATGTATTCTGGACAAATATCTGCTAAATCTATGAATGTTTGTATCCCCACTGACTTTAAATTCTTATTGCATAAATCCTATTGAACTATAGATACAGAACTTGATCACTTGACTATTCTACTTTAGTTAAAATCATACGTAATGTATTGCATCATGCTAATGCCCTACATTGACAGTTACACTTCCTGTCCTTGGCCATTTTGTTTCTATGTCATTGTGAGGTATTATGTTGTCGGGTATATCTACTTTATACTCTTTTCGTTTATTGAATTTACAACTATGTGATATTAAATCCACACAATTTAGTTTTTATTTCTATAGTGCTTATCTAGAGGTCTTCTTGTTTGACACAATTATCAATTATCAATTTTAAAAAGTGTAACATTATTTTGTTAGCAATCTTCGCAGCAAATTGTAAATGTTGTTAATTTTTCTTCTCTTCCAGCCCATTGCGATCGAGGTCTTCTCGTCAGACGGAAGAAACTACCTCTTAGCCTTCCCGAGGAAGGTCAGAAATAAGGTGTACAACAAGTAAGTTTGCTTCATGTCAGTTGTGATCATGTTGATTTGTCTTGTTTCAGCTTGTGTTCTAAAAGGGTGGTTGTAGTGGTAGTCATGATGATCTACTTAGATGTGCAGACATTTTTTTTTATCAGGGGTAATGAACAAAAGACACCCCTCATAGTTCTACATCAGTGGATGATGATGATGGTGATGATCAGATGATGAGGAGGAGGAGGATGATGATGATGATGATGATCAGATGATGAGGAGGAGGAGGAGGAGGATGGTGATGATGATGATGATGATGATCAGATGATGAGGAGGAGGAGGAGGAGGAGGATGATGATGATGATGATCAGATGATGAGGAGGAGGATGATGGTGATGATGATGATGATCAGATGATGATGAGGAGGAGGAGGATGATGGTGATGATAATCAGATGATGATGAGGAGGAGGAGGATGATGGTGGTGATGATGATGATCAGATTATGGTGATGGTGATGATCAGATGATGATAATGATGACGATAGCAATTACAGTGATTACAGCTAAGTGATTCTAATGATGATGATGATGATGATAATGATGATGATGATGATCAGATTATGGTGATGGTGATGATCAGATGATGATGATGATAATGATGACGATAGCAATTACAGTGATTACAGCTAAGTGATTCTAATGATGATGATGGTTTGTCCTTTATGGTCGTGTTCAAGGGACTGGGAATAATCATGCTGATGCAAGATAGGCTTACCATTTTTTTTTCCCAGATGAACTTTATAAATATATTTGTATTCCTATTCTTCTTTGTCAGATTCAACCAGGAGGCCACTAGGATGACAGATGATGCGGACAAGTCAGTCATAAACCAGGGAAAGAGAGCACAGGTTGAAGGAGGGTAAGCACATTTCTATATTATTCAATATCTAGCTCATCATATCCTTAAATATTATAGACACATGAGATTTTACAAATGTCTTTGTGAACTGTAATACAAAAAAAAACATGTTCTACATCACAGACTTATGATAAATATTTAACATATTAATTTGATTCTTAAACGAGAACATCAATCCTAAACAAAAATAGCAAATCATGAACCTTCATGATAGTATGCGATTACTACACTATTTAGAGTTAATACTGTAATGGTTTGAGGTTTGAGGAAGTGGGAGTGTGTGTAACGTGGTATTTCTGAAAAAGTCAATAAATCATCAATTATTACATTTTCCCCTTCACCAACATAGGTTGCACACTGAATACTCAGTGCATGTTCTAGCCACTGTGAACAAAAAAAACATAAGCAGACTTGGGCAGGTGATAATATTCCCCCAAAATATCAATGCAATGGTTGCAAAAAATGTTATCGCTTGTTTCTTTTTTTCAGACCAAACTTCCTGGGAAATATCATTGGGCAGAAGTCTGTGACGCAGAGATGGGAGGTAAGTGTGCCGAAAATGCCCTAAGCAGTGGCCGGGGTGCCAAAGGCCACCAGAAGTTTCATTTGGCCACCAACGAATAAGGATCCATCGCGCAAAAGTCTTTGGTGGGAGTCTATCCGATATGTCATGTGGCCATCTGGAAGAAAAACTTAAGGGAGGTCGCCCTTAGCATTGGCCTGGGTGCCAAGGGCCACCAGGCATTTCATTTGGCCACTAGAAACTCTTGTATTGGGCACCAGCGAATTAGGATCCTCCATGCACAAGTATTTGGTCGGAAGTCTATCCGATGTGTCATGTGGCAATCTGAAAGAAAACCTTTGATAAAATAAAATTTGCCTGGGTTTTATATTTGGATGTTTTTTATACAGAGATAGATAATTTAAATATATTTATTTGTGAGTGTTTTTTTTATTTCAAACATAAAGAAACTGACCAGAAATATAAATGAGAAACGAGCAAGGAAAATTGTTTAAACCCTCTCTATTTGAGTTTTTTGAGTGTCGATCTCCACATTCACTGGCTTGCTAAAGGTGCCATTTGAGAAATATATGTATGCATATATGCATGATACTTATTTATATTTGTTTTATTTGTTTTTCACAGAGAGGAGAGATAAGTAACTTTCAGTACTTGATGGCTTTGAACACCTTGGCAGGAAGGTCGTATAACGACCTCATGCAGTACCCAATCTTCCCTTGGATATTAGCAGATTATGAGTCAGAGGTAAGAATGTCTTCCCTCCTCCACACACAAACAAGAAAACAGACAAACAAACATACATGTACATATGGACAACTGCACAAATAAAAAATGATATGCATACACTTGTCATATAAACGATCTTGTGCAGTACCTGATCTTCCCTTGGATATTAGCAGATTATGAGTCTGAGGTAAGAACACAGACAACATACACATGGGCACTTACACACACACACACATCAGGGGCCGCGGAACCGGGGGGGTTGGGGGGCTGCACCCCCCCCCCCCCCACTTTTTTGTCTTAAAACAAAGAAATACATAAGCACAAAACAATAATTATAATAACAGCCTAAATGTGGTCAGCCCCCCCACTTTCAAAACCTTTCCGCGGCCCCTGCACATAGCAGACAAACAAACAAACAGACACACACACACGCATGCACCTTGGCAGGAAGGTCGTATAACGACCTCATGCAGTACCCAATTTTCCCTTGGATACAAGTAAAACAGACAAACAAACATACATATGGACAACTGCACAAATAAAAATCATACACTTGTCACATAAAAGACCTCATGCAGTACCCAGTCTTCCCTCTTATACATGTATATTAAGCTGATAACAAATCTGAGGTTAGAATGTTCCACTCTTTTTTAAATATTATTTTCCTTCCTTTTATTTGCAATTTATTGTTATCCCGTTGATTCATTTTTTCATTTAGGAGCTTGATTTGAGGAACCCCCAAACATTCCGAGACCTGAGCAAGCCCATGGGAGCCCAGACCTGGGAGAGACTGGCCCAGTTCAGGAAGAGGTTCGACGACTGGGCCGACCTGCAAGGTAAGGTCAAAGATCAAAGGTCATCTGTTTCGCATGCATAAGAAGTAAATTATGTATGGAAGCTTTAAAATATATATAACTGCGGTTTCTGTTTTGGAATCATATTTGCAAATGAATGCTCATGACAGCTCCATCAAAGTGTTGGCAAAGTAGATACAGTCAAAGGTCAAAGGTCACCTGTTGCAAGTGCATAAACTTAAGTATGTATGGAAGCTTTTAATTATATATAACAGGTTCTATTTTGGAATCATGATTGCAAATGAATGCTCATGACATTTCCCTCATTGTGTTAGCAAAGTAGGAAAGGTCAAAGGTTATGTCATCTGTTGCAAGCTCATAGAAACTTTGCTGTTTTGGGGTCACAATTTACCATATCAAAACTAGAAATATTGTGTATATAGATGTATTTGTTTTAAAGGAATTCAATTTTGTTCATTACTGATATAATCATTATCGCAATTATCATGAATGAAAAAGCAAAATTACAGAATAATTTGCATCACACATAATTATGTTAATTCCAAAGATATAAGTCATAATCAAACTCGTTATTATTATGATTTGGGGGTTAGAAGAATACTATTTTGTTTACTTTGTTATTAACCCAGCCTTTTCTAATATTTGTGTATTAAAAAAAAATAGCATGTTCTAGGCCACCCTGCTGGGTCATTGGTAAGAAGCTGACATTTTTAAAGAATTAAATCTCCACTAAAGAAGTTTTTTAAGACGCAAAACACCACATCTAGTCTCTTCATCTTTCATTTAACAAAATAATATTTCTCCTCTTTTTTTCTATTTCTCTTCTAAATAAGAGTGGAGGTCTCACCACGCTTTTCCTTTTGAAATTTGAGTGTGTTGGGAATGGTGTATGATTCTAAAAACAGGTTTTACACTTTTAACGTAGGGTACAAAAGTCTGACATCACAGTTATTTATTACCATGTGTAGTGGTTCTAAGCAATGCAAGGCAAGCCAGATATTTCTGACTTAGCGGTCGTTAAGAAGGCAATCATCCATTATCTGTTTGGCCTTTGCCAAATAACCGTCACTTTCATATCACTGCAAAAGCAACACGATAATCTCAGTCAAAGTTTGTTATAAGTAATGAATGCATGCAAGGTTCTTTTTAAAAACCTAGGTATTGCAAGGAAAGAAAAGGGTCACATATGCTTAAATTACAATGTTTTTGCGTATCCTGCATGCACTGGTTACAAATTACTTGAATTGCGGTTTGCACTTTATAAAGAACAGGTGTTTCCCTCGGTTCTTCTTCTTTCGTTTGAGGCAGCATAGAATCTAAGCAATATCCAGAGAATGTAATTGTGTCAGGGTCCAAGTTGTTTAAGTTTGGGTTTGGGTTTGGTGGGCGAAGGATGGGGCACTCATGGATGATGTGGGTGGCAGTTTGTTCAGGTGAGCCACACGTGCAGGCCGGGGAGGGTCTGAGCCCCCAGCGGTGCATGTTGGCGTTAAATCTGCCAACTCCTGTACGGAGCCTCTGTGAGAATATTCTCCACTGGCTTTTAACCTGCTACCTACTAGATTTTTTCAATATCCATATGAAATAAAATCATAAAAGCCTGCTAAGCCTATTTTGGATGAAATGGTTATGTATCAAAAATTAAATAAAATAAAAATACACTTTTTAGTTGCTTACTAGGGTTAACTTTAAGAGGTACTCCAGGCTAAACTAGCTAACCCTAGATGGGGACTAGTAAACTGTTTGTAGCTAACTAAACTGTATCATTTGAATGCACTTAGTATGGAACTATAAAGCTAGCAGGGTTTTATAAATATGGGCCCAGATTCCCCTTGTCAGTGCGTTAATGAAGGGCTACCTTTCAATATAGTACATTTTGTATTTTAATTACTTCCAAAACCAGTTAATCTCTCACAAAAAATGGTTGGGTGTTGATTGGATCAAATATAAAATTGCTATCTTCTTTTCTTTCGTATATGTGGGTACATGTATGACATGGCCGTATCTAAATGCTGGTGCATGCAAATAGTATTGATTCATGATTAAATGGGGATGTGAATAAAAGGCCTTTGATAGGCCCCTAAATATATATAAATAATTTTCTTCATAATTTTATGAATAATCAGTAATTTGGGGGTTGCGCTTATTACCGTATGGTCTCTGTTCCGCATGTAAAAGAACCTATATGTCAACAGTGTTTTATTATAACTATTATATCAAGAAAAACAGTTACATGTACATGTAGGTAAAACCTTTTAAAATTTTGAAAATGGTTTGACCATATTAAAATGGTTAATCCTTTGTCTACATCACCACTCTCATTTTCTTCCCCCCTTTCCCATTCCTTCATGGGCTTACAGGGAACCATGCATTGTACACTTAATGTATAGCCTCATCCCACATTAAAATTCACAATAAATATATATGATTGTAGTGTATAAAATATGTACTCAGCCTTTCATTATTAATTATCAAATTTTACCAGGCAATTGTTAGTTTACTAATAATCTATGCAATATAATTAGACTATTGTGTGCAGTCTATATTAATATAATATAATATACACTATTTATATAGCGCCTATCACGATTGATAATCATCTCTAAGCGCTTTACAATTATATTATTACCCCGGTCATAGGATACAATGCAAACCAGCACACATTGTGTGCACCATCTCCACTCCCTGGGGAGTATTCCTTCCAAGCGCTCAGTGGGCTCAAGTGGGCTCAAGAAGATCGTTCACATAAAGACTTTCACCTCCTACCGGTCCCCATTTATACACCTGGGTAGAGAGCAGAAATAATGGATAAATTGTCTTGCTGAAGGACAAACGCGGTAGACAGGGTTCGAACTCGGGATCTCATGATCGGAAAGCGCGCGCTCTACCAATCTTGCCACACCACATCCACTATTATCCACAGTTATGCATGGATGGGGTACTATTACAAGGACTACATAAATGTACATGTACATTGCTATGTGTATTAGAGCAAATTGTGTTGTAATGTTAAAGTCATTAAAATATTAAGGCAATTCACACATTTTGGAGTCTTTGTAAGTGTCACTGTTATGATACTTGATGTATGGAAATATTCAGTGGAAGTACAGGACATGTATGTTCCTAACTAATAATAATTATAGTCTGTGGCACTCCTGGCGCCTAGCACCTAGCACTTAATTTTTCATGCAAATCAATTTAACATCACACTCCACACTCAATTTTTGTAAGCCATTACAAAATCCATGTGAAGAACCACAACCCCAAGAACAATATTTTAAATGAAATGTAATAGTTATATAGCAGTAGTTTTGATTATTAATTGCATTGTTTAGGAATAACAACAACCCTTTGCAAAGTGTTGAACATGTGTGAATTATCAAACGATAGTACCAAAATAGATATGACCCTGTGTTCTTTATTGGGTGGTCCCATTTAAATGTACATATTATATAGAAAGAAGCTAAACATACTGTGGCATCAGACAATCAGTCATGTTCATTGTTTAACATAATCACAACTTCATGGTTCTAGAATGGAAGATCAAGAAGAAATTCTAAATAATCATAATCATCTGACTAATCTAAAAATATAATAAACCATAGTTTAAACACTATAATTAGTGCTGAGTGTAGGAAGGACGTTTTCTACATATGATGACATAAACGGTACCCTGGGGTACCAGACGAAAATCTGCCATTTTGTTTAATTATTTATTTAATTTGTAGGGCTGTGCATACAATCGCGCGCTGCACTGCATGCACAACGCAATAGCTGCGGTACGGTTGGACGCAAGATGGCGCTACACAACGCGGGATACCGGGGTACAACGGTAGCCCGGGGTACTGCGTGTGTCATCATATGTACTGTGTGCCTCTCTTGCAGTCAACCAAGTCAAATCATTTTATTTTAACCTGTTCAACAGGATATGATTGTGGTAAAACATGCATTCTGTATAGACTCCAGCCTAAGTAGCATCATGTCTAGTCCTGAATAAGTTAAAGTAAAATATTCATGATGTACATATTACATACAATCTAATATTCTTTTACTAATCATTTTGTTAGATTATCTAATTATTCACTGTTTATTTTATTATGGGACGCCGATACAATGAAATAAGGCAACAGCTAGAACTAACGCTAACCTTAATCCTGAACAAGCTGTGTCCAAGTAGTTCAAAAGATGGATATTCTGCACTTTTAAAATGAATTTGAAGCATTTCACTTTGATGATTTGATCAATGATATTTCCTAGATTTAACATTCGTTTGTATTTATTGTGTGGACCATTTTCTAATGGTAGAGGGTAAGCTGTTGATGAACACTATAACAAAATTGTTTCAAAAACTTTTACCATTTGTGATGTCTACTTTCATCTTCATTTGTACATTAGTTTGTTCAATACATTTTTAAGTTTACATTTAATGATGAACTTAAATGTGATCATTTGAAATATGAATTTGAATTTTAACATTAATTTTAAAGGTAGTGTCTGATTGTGAACTAGTTGATTACGCTTTAAAAAATTGTAATTGTTAGGTTTGATTTTTAACTGTTTGAAGTGTACATAACTCCCTCCTTTCTCAAATAGCATTAATTCCTCTTTAATAGTGATATCAACACAATATATAATAAACATATTTAGTCTCTGTACATAGCAAACATTTAGATTATGTAAAAGTTAACAGACTCATTAAAAAGATATACTTGTATAGTTTGTTCTTGCTTGTATAGAGTGGTGAAGTGTGATGTCATAAATGATGTCATAAACATTTTTTTTAGAATTTTCAAATTTGGACTTCATTTTCAGAAAGAGCATAACAAATAATGTCCAAATACCGAAAATCAAAGGAATAGGTTACGTATTTCCCGAGATATGCCCATCCGAATGATTTTTTTGGTCAATGGGCAATCAGTGTTATAGTGCACTGGTTCCTAAATTTAGGAACCAGTGCATTATAACACTGATTGCTCATTGAAGTAAAATTCATTCGGATGGGCATATCTCAGCCGATACGTAACCTATTCCTTTGATTTTCGGTATTTGGACATTATTTGTTATGCTCTTTCTGAAAATGAAGTCCAAATTTGAAAATTCTAAAAAGTGTTTTTATGACGTCATGGCTTCTGTACTCTATACACCCACTAAATGCATTTATGGTGAAAATAACCATCCTAATCATCAACACATAATCCCTAATAGTTATTAGTTCTAAATAAAATTTTAAAAACAAGTATAGTTTTCTGCTCAGTAAAAATACAAAATATTCCTTCTTTCTTTCCCATGGTTATTATAAATCCTCTTACTATTATGTTCCTTATAAAATAAAAGAGCTAGATTTAAATGTATTAGTCAGTAAATGATGCCTTCATTTCCAAATATATTATTATGTCTTATATAGATCTGATGAAAATAAGTAAATCCCATCAAAATCTGTACTACTTCACCTGCATAATTCCATATGTCCCGTCATCTTCCTGTCCGTTGACCTCTCATCTGACTTTGAAATATTGACATCTGAACATTCTGAAGCTTGTTTAATAAAAAGGAGAGAAAATCTGTCACCAAAATAATAATTACACAGTTCACACAGTCATCTCCGTTTGATCCGTATACACTGAAAGAATATAATTCAAGAAATTGTGTATACAATTGATCTGTTTGTAAAGACCTCATAGTCTTTATAGGAAGGTTTGAGTGATCTTTATAGACGGTTTTGACCGTATTATGATTTGTTTTCAACTGATCAATATTTTTTTTGTCTAAGTATACAATTCCAGAACTCAATTTCAAATTGATTTGTTAATAAAGACCACATTACCTGTAACCCTTGTAATAGACCTGACCTAATGATTCTTTATTGGATTTATGTAATCCATTTTTGTGAAAAATTCAGGCAATTGAAATTTTGTCTTTCAATTCTCATGAAGACCACTTTTTCTTTATTCCTTGAAAGACATGGTTGACTTTATATGGTTACAACGATTCATTGTTAACCCAAACACCATAGGAACCTAGTGTACCATGTACACTATATGGGAAGTGCAATATCTCATAGGCAATGGGTTTTTCACAAAGATCCTAAAGTTGAACTTAACTCTAAGTTGGACTTAACAATTATGGAAAGCCTTTAGTTTCTTTTTTAAATTGTTGAAAAGGTTATTTTAAAAGGCATAAAATTAAAATCATAATAATATGTTCTATTATTAAGGAAATTTTGTATGTTCTTGGTGTGTAAAGTTTATACTGTAAGTCTAAAATACTTGCATTCTAGCTTTTATGTATGTTATTTCAAGGTTACAAATGGCTTTCCATAATAGTAAGGTTCAACTAAGAGTTCAACTTAGAAAGATTGTGAAACACTGGGGTTTAATCATGACCATATCTCTTGTTATTTCTTTCAGACGACACACCACCTTGTTACTACAGCACTCACTACTCGTCTGCAATGATTGTAGCATCGTACCTGATCAGAATGGAACCTTTCACCCAGCATTTCCTCAAGTTACAGGTAATTCATTTCATAGCCCACCATTTTAAAAATAATGTAGGGAAGCGCAAGAAAAAATGTACTGGTATAATTTTTCTTGATTCAGTTATAGTGCCCATTGCATCTTCCTTACAAGGTTTTAGAGTGTTTTGTTCATTCTATGACTTTATTGGTACACTGGTTCGTATCACTTAGTATTGAGCTCTGATATTTCTTAAGTGACAGTAATAATTATAAATCTTTGTCATGCATTTTTGTAAAGGTCTGAGGCTCATTATACTACTATGTTTCGACCTGGGTTCAAAACCTAGACAGCCTCTCTGAGAAGACTATAAAGGCTATCAAATATGTAAATCATAAAACTAATCTTTTGTTATGTGCTGTAATTGCTAAAGCTTGTGTGCCTTATTATTGTTCGCCATTGATTATGGAGCATGGTCATTTTAATACAAGAATGTTTCAATACCCGATAATAATTCATTATTAATTTTTGTTTAATATTTTGATAACCCAGGGCGGTCATTTTGACCTAGCTGACCGCATGTTCCACAGCATCTAAGATATCCATCTAGATTGTGTACCATGTTGGTGTTCTCTTGTCCTAGATTATGGAGCAGGGTCATTTACTAGAATGGTTCAATACCTGATGATTGATTGATTATTAATTCTTTGTTTATATTTTGCTAACCCAGGGCGGTCATTTTGACCTGGCTGACCGTATGTTTCACAGCATCAAAGACAGCTGGCTGTCTGCGTCCAAGCACAACACGGCAGACGTCAAAGAACTCATTCCAGAATTCTTCTATCTCCCAGAATTTCTCACCAACACCAACCACTTTGATTTGGGTGAGTGCAAAATAATAGTAATCATTTTAAATGGGAAATGCGAAAGTAGGAAACTGGTTAACTCTGACCGTGCGTTCCATTTATACTGTTGGGTTAGAATAGCGGTGCTGATAAAATAATTGGAGGGGCATAGATCAGTTTCTTATTTTTAATATAAGTATGTACATGTAGTATGTATCAATTAACATGCATACAAATATGTTTGTATCATATTTTCTTCATATTATTATAATTATATTATATAATTATAATTGTGCAGGTCTGAACTGTACCAAATGACCAGGGATAATAATACGCGCTTGGAGGCTGTTCTGCATCAGGCACTATACAAATATGATCTATTATTATTATTATTGATTTCCTTTTTTTAGTGTAACTTTTGAGTCCACCTATTACTTCTAACCCTTCTAAAACCGAGCATGGTGGCTTAGCGGTTAGAGTGTCCGCCTCATGCATGGGAGGTCCCGGGTTCGAACCCAGACCGGGTCATACCAAAGACTTTTAAAATAGTACATTCTACCTTCTAGCCAGGCGCTCGGCATTTATAGAATGGAGAAGGGAAAGTTAATCACGCAAGTTACCAGAGGACTGGTCCCTTTCTGTAGCTATCGCTACATTTAGTAGACGTGTGGCCTAGGGCTAATGAATCGGAGATAGGCGCCGCCTTATGTGCCAAAATTGGCACGGGAAGGACTTTTACTTCACTTCTATTGAAAAAAACCCAATTCATAACCTACTCTTCCTCGCATGTCTTCATTTTGTTTTAAACCTTGAGTTCTCATTACTGTGATTTGTTTCCCTCCATCTCTGTGCAGGTGTGAAGCAGAGTGGGACAGAGCTGGGGGACATCATCCTACCCCCCTGGGCCAAGGGAGACCCCAAGGAGTTTATCCGCATGCACAGAGAGGTAAACATTCATTATTTTAAAATGTTGAAATTCTATGATGTTGACCTTGAGGTCATGTTGAAAGAGCACACCAACTCATTCATATTCATTATTTTATTTAACATTTTCCAATGTAATCTTCTTATTCTTCCTCTTGCTTCTTCTGCTGGTATCGGAGATCCACGCGAACGAATGCACCCATGAACCAACTGCACAAATCAAACGGAAGTGACATTAAGACACACGATGATGGGGTTGTGATCTCTCCTACTTTAAATGAACATTGACAGTTGCTGACCTCTGGTAATGATTTTTATACATGAAATTAAATGTGATAAACAAGAGTGAGTCCCACTCCTCAACAGAGAGATGGACGCGAGGCAGAAAGAGAACAGCAAGGCAGAAATGAGGGGTGTCAGTTCAACCGTTAGGATGTCCAAAAATTCTATGATCTTGACCTTGAGGTCACTTCGAAAGAGCGCACAGACTCCTCCATGTTCACCCATTCTTTGGACATGCTGGAAAGTGAACCCATGAGGAGTGAGGTGACCGATAGGAGCTATGTATCATCTTCAGTAAGCCATGTTTCACAAACACTGACGATTTGCAGATCATGCTCAATTACGAAGTCAATGACATCTGATGTTTTGTTGTTCAATGATCTTGCTATGATCATTGCAAGAGGTAAGTTTTTTGTTTGCTTCATCTGCATTCCCTGGATTTGCACTTGTACTCTTGGATAGATGCGTCCTCTGGCGACGAGCTGTTTCTGGTTCCCCGGGATGTTGCTTTTGCCGTCTCTTCCTTCCTCTTGAGTTTTCCTCCTTCCATTGATACCTAGACTGAGAATCTGTCTCTGTACAGATGGATTCTGTATGTAGAGTCTTTTTAGAGTTGATCATGTGTAGAGAGTTGGTGTTGTAACTTATGTGTTTTGGTGTTCATGGCTGCTGGTTGTATCGGGTCCATACGTGGATGGGTAGTCTACCCTGTGCATATGATTGTCGGTCATCATAGTTACACATCCATCTTTTGTTGGTAGACACCCTCCTTTCATCAGGAGCACAAAGCAGACTAAGGAGAAGTAGCTTGTTCCAGCTTGTTCCTTGTTCCAAAAATATATAAAAGAAAAAGACAAACTAATGAATGAAAATACAACAAACTAATTAATGAATGACCATCACTACCATTTTCCTTGCTTTCTACAGGCTCTTGAGTGTGATTACGTGAGTGCCCACCTGCACGAGTGGATCGACCTCATCTTTGGCTTCAAGCAGCAGGGCAAGGAGGCGGAGGAGGCCCACAACGTCTTCCACTATCTCTTCTACGAGGGCAACGTCGACATCTACAGCATCGACGACCCGCTCAAGAAGAACGCTTTCATCGGCGTCATCAACAACTTCGGACAAGTTCCCAAACAGGTTGGTTTTAGTTGTTTGAGAAATAGCTTGGTTTCAAAGGTCTGGGAGGGGGGAGGGTTGCCCTGACAACGGTTCTGCTAAGTTTTTGACTCCCGACTTTCAATTAAAGACAAAAAATAGATATCTACAGCATTGATGACCCGCTTAAGAAGAATGCTTTCATCGGCATCATCAACAACTTCGGACAAGTTCCCAAACAGGTTGGTTTCAGTTGTTTGAGAATTATCCCATCAGTTCCATTATTTATGTCCGATCAGACCACTAGAACAGGCAATACAATGTTCCAGCTGGTATTATTTTTTTATTTAAGTAGACAAATTTTGCAGGCCAAGATAAATCACAAATTTATATAACATATATATATTGCTTAGTTTTATTAGACTCTTTGAAGAGAGCAACGATTATATCTACAACAATGGTGGCCTGCTCAAGGAAGGTTTCATTGGCATCATCAACAATATCCCAAACAGTTTGACATACGCTGGGATAAAGTCACAAAGTCACAATTTTCTAAACGGTTACCTTGAAATTCAGGCACAATCTTATGATTGTACTCACAAAATCATCACTCATGACTCTGGTTTCAACGTGTAGGTCACCAGCATCCCTCTTGCATTCTTGCAAGTGTACTCAGTTAAAGCCAAGATAGATCCCAAACTTAAGTTTGTGAGTTTGTGTGATGGCCTAACTCTCATAAGAGCAGGGGAATAAGGGAGTTGATATATATCTACAGCATCAACGACCAATTCAATAATGACGAGAACACCCAATACTTACTGTTCCCGGTGAGATGTTGATATCCCTATAGACATTGTGCATAGCATGCCAAGTTGATGTTTGATTAGTTACATCGGCAATGCCTTTGGTTGCTATGAGAATCTTGTCACCTGCAACTTCAACCTCACAGGTATTCAAATGTCTTTGAATATGTACAGATCCTTTGATTGAAATTAACTTTCTTTTGTTTTTTCCTCCTCACAGTTGTTCAAGAGGCCGCATTTGCAAAAGCGTGTTAGCAACCGGATAGGGGACAACACCGGCAACTCCATCTCCATCTCCAGACTATTCTTCCACAACCTGGACACCCTCAGACCATCGCTTCAACCCCTCAAAGGTAACATCAAATAAATTCAAACAATGGTTTTATGATTGCTATATTTCATTGATTGTTCCAACATTAAGAAAGTAAAGGAAAATATGAAATCAGCAGCATTATAAGGGACAACTCTAGAAACTTTATCACATCTCCAGACTTTTCTTCCACAACCTGGATACCCTCAGACCATCACTACAACCCCTCAAAGGTAACTCCACTCAAATAATGCTTTTATGATTGCTATAATCCCTCAAATGGTCAATATTAATATTGAATGATATCAGCTGCAGGGTTAGAGACGACTTTAGCAACTCAATCACCATTTCCAAACTGTTCTTCTACAACCTAAACACAGAGCTCAAAGGAACATCTGACAAATCACAACATAACATGTTGAAAGTCTATAAGCAATTATTGTAATCTTAGCTGGAGCTTGTTTGAATAAACTTAAGTTGTTTCAAAATCTAACTGGAAAGTTTCCCCTGCACTCTGTCTCTCTATCTAAACAGAGCTGAAAGGAGCAGTCGGCCAGATCAGGCAGGTGGACAAATCCATCCTCGCCGTCGAGCAGAACAAGACGCTGATTCCTCCCAGCAGCAACCGCTACCTGGCGTTCGGCTACGCGGACTTCAGCCTCCGCATCGGCAGCTACGACTCGGACAAGGCGGTGACGGTCGCAGAGGGTAACGGATGCGGGGAGGTGCTTTGTGCGGTGTGCCCTAACAGCAAGACACTTATCACCGGCGGCAGTAGTACGGTATGAAAATCACAAACACTCTGGCTGGAATTCACAAAGGAGGTTTATATAATCATGGTTTAAACCGTGTTCTATATCCATGAAGTGCTGCAAGTAGACAAGTAAAAGACAGAAATCACATTTGCCAATCTCTAATGATACTGCTGTTGGTGCTTGCTAAACAATGGCAGCAAGTAGAATTTACCACGAGAGAACACAAGAGATTTGTTTTGGTGTCTTTAGCAAATGTGTAGCTTCGACATTGTTAACAAGTAAGAAGTGTACATTCTTTCTCAGTCAGTTTATAAATGGTGCTCCATTGTAGACCATGGCTTAAACCATGGGTAAACATAAACATCCTTTGTAAATTCCAGTTTAATCTGTAAGTTAGGGGACAAATACACTGGAACACTGGAGCATATAAGCTCCTGAGATCTCAAACAGCCCCCCAAAAAACAAAAAAACAATTATAAAAAAGTCCCTGTAAATTCTTATCAGGTTCAATGCAAAGCAAATGTCAGGTTGCTAATTAAACGCAGGCAAACTTGTGCATGAACCTGTCATACATTGCAATATGTTTTATTTCCCTAGTTTGTATGTTTATTTGCATCAGGTCGTATCTGTATGTGTCAGCCAGTGTTATGCCTTTCTATGTGCGTGTGTTTTCTTTTTATTGGTGTTTTGGACGAGCATATATGCTGCGTGCATATACATGTATATGGCCTATTTTTATAAGCAGATGAATATATGGATTTCTCTTTTGGATATTTTCTATAGAGTTTCAAATGAATGAACTTGTGACTGTGATATGGCTTTCATTTCTGAATAAACTAAAAAAACTCCCTTTGAAGGTTTTTTAACCCCTTCAAACTTGTTTTCATCTTTTCTCATCAGGTTGTGAATGTATGGCAACTTGAGACGGGAAAAGAGAGATCAAAGCAGCTGACACTGAGACAGGTTAGTTTATTTATTTCTGTATTCCTATGTATTTATTTTCTTAAGTGGGTTACATGACCCTTTCAGCAAAAGCTAATTTTAAAGAGGACCCTACAACGTTTGCAAATTTATACATATATTAGGTTAATTTATATGACATGTTTCTAAGCAAAACGTTTCCCACATTTGTTTCAATTTGCAGTGATAAAAGGGAATATTAGACTTTTGCAGTCAGATTAGCTTTATCTCCAGTATGAAAATAAATAGCAACTTGCCTTTTATGTTTAGGCAAAATTATACACTAAAAGAAGACAAAAAAGGAACACAAAAATTACAGAAAAAACAAATGACATCTTTTATACAATAGAGTTTTGAATCAGTACTTCATTAAAGGGATGGTTACTTAAATTCAGTTTGACCAAAACTGTACTCTCTTTACCAGAACTCAACTATCCCTTTAACATTGATATGAAAACAAAACTGATGGATAAGTTATGTTTTCAAATTAACTTTTAATTTTAAATTTGAGTTGGTATAAAGGTTTGGTTTGGCATTGAGAGACTTAACCACGCTGACAATACCTTCCATCATTTTTCACAACCAGGACCTTATTTGTATTTTGTGTGTGTGTAAAAGGTTGATGAGGCTAGAAATCATTTTAAAATATATGCTTTCCCCCCACTTTTTGATTTTGACAACTGGGCACTATACAGACACACAGGCCGTGACGTATTTGGCAGATTTGACATTGTTCAACATCACTGTTATTGGGTTCCAAAACACATGGGAACTCTGGAAAAAAACTCTCCCTAAAATAAAGATTTTCTTTCTTTTATCAGGCGCCTTACAGACACATATGGAACTTAACATATTTGGCAGATTTGAAGGCATACAATGTCACTATGAGCAGTTATAAGAAAAACACTGGAACTCTGGACAAAAGCTCTCCCTATAATTCTTTCCCCACTCTTTTATCAGGCGTTGTATGGACACACGGGGGCCGTGACGTGTTTAGCAGCCTCAACGTCGTACAACATCATCGTGAGCGGGTCTCGCGACCATTCATGCTTGATGTGGGACCTGATCAGACTGACCTATGTTCGCCAAATGAGGTCGCTGGGCGCTCCTGTAACGGCAGTCTACATCAACGAGCTCTCGGTGGGTTGTTTTCTGGGGTTTTTTCCCACAATTTACCAATGCAATTGTTTGCTTGATATCCGGATTCAGTTTGCCTATTTCTAAACAAAATTCAGTTCACTGTTTCTTTAACAGTGTAAAGCGCTTTATGTATTCTATAAGGTGCTATATAAATTGAACCTGTTATTATTATCTGTGCAGGCATGTTTAGACTAGATAGCCAACATGTACACACTCTATATTTTTTTTCATTTAGCAGTATTGTAATGATTCAAACTTATACTTTATTACATGTATATATATTTCTATTAAATTATCATTGTTTTTCTTCAATCTCTTATCGTTTCCTTCCACATCTCAGGGTGATATTGTGATCTGCGCCGGCATGTTCCTGTCAGTTTGGAGCATCAATGGGGATCTGATCGCCAATGTGAATACATCGACCGGGAGGGAGCAGCAGATACTGTGCTGTACCATGTCAGAGGTAGTTAAAGTTAAAGTTCTTCCTGTGCCAATTTGGCACATAAGGCGGTGCATACATCTCTGATTCATTAGCCCTAGGCCACACGTCTATACTATATGTAGCGAAAGCTACAGAAGGGGGCTAGTCCTCTGGTAGCTCTGTGTTTAACTTTCCCTTCTCCATTCTATAAATGCCGAGCGCCTGGCTAGAAGGCAGTAGGTACCATTTGTAAAGTCTTTGGTACGACCCGGTCAGGGTTCGAACCCGGGACCTCCCGTGGATGAGGCGCACACTCTAACCCACTAAGCCACCATGCTCGGTATGTCAAGAGGTAGTACTACAACCATTACACATACAGTCAAACCTGTCTCAGTGCCCACCTGTCTATAGCAGCCAAACTGTCTAACACTCTAACCCACTAAGCCACCATGCTCGGTATGTCAGAGGTAGTACTACAACCATTACACATACAGTCAAACCTGTCTCAGTGCCCACCTGTCTATAGCAGCCAACCTGTCTATAGTGGTCACTAAAAAGTGATACCATGCAGAGAAAAACAGAATTATTGCACCTGTAGAGGTCACTACAGTGGCCACATTTCTTGTTTCCCTTAGTTGGTGAATGGTAAAGCACTTTATAGAGAGCTTGAAAAGACAAAATATAATGCCAAAATATGAAAAATTAATAATTTGTTTAATAGTTGCTGAGCATCAAATATTAATATTTTGAGATGGCTATATTTCTAAACAGTGATTGTAGGTATCATTCCTTTCTCTTCAATCGATATTATTGATGTATCACAAAATATCTAATCAAACCAGAAACATACATGTAAATGACTGCACATGTCTCTCCTCACTGTATGGGAAAATTTAATTTCCTTTTCTCTTTATTTTTCATCATTAAACTCCTTAAAACGTACATATTTCCTACTGTATTCGCTATTATTTTTGTTCAATGTTTTTATGATTTTTTGTTATATTGTATATTATTGTAAACGCTGTGATATAGTTTACTATGAATGGCGTCCTAATAATAATAATTATGTGTGTATTTCTTCTTCCATAGCTGGTTGAGTGGGATACCCAGAATGTAGTGATTACAGGCTCGAGTGATGGAGTCGTAAGGGTAAGTTTACGCTTTCATTTGGTTCAATTTTATTTATTTTGTATTTATTTGGTTCAGTCATGTTATCAAATATTGACAAAGGCCTTAATACAAGGTATAAACAATACCATTTCAAATAGATGAGATTCCATGTGAATCAGTAGCTTTATGATTAAGACCTTTTTTAACCATGATTACAAAGTTGAATAAAGAATCTTATATTATTCCATTCTTACTCAGCAAGACAACAATTACATTAACAAATATAATTGTTTTCCTTATATGTGATCTTAAACGTTTTAATGCTGGATGAATTATAATTTAGACTATCAATTGTGCTCATGCAAATATTTATGACTGTTCACCTACATGTATAATATGTTGTCCTTATCCAATTATTTGACAGATGTGGAGTGTAGAGTATGTCCAAGTCCCTGACGAGTCCACAGCGTCCAAATCAGACAGTCCATCCCCCAACCCGTCAATGGTAGAGTCCAAGGAGAAAGGCGTTGACAGTGTGGACCAATTGGAAGAGAGCCAGTCTGAGGAAGACAGCCAGAGCATTGGCAGTGCGGGGGGTAGCAGCATCTCCACACCACGGAGGGACAACCAGCTCGTCGACTCCCTGCCGGAGGATCTTCGCGACACTCTGTCAATCAACAGCAACGTGTCCAGTGAGGGGAGTTCCCCCGTGGTTGTTGCCAAGGACGATGGAAGGGAAGATGGAGATGCTCAATCAACGTCTTTGTCGTCACAGCGCCTCAAGCCACCTGCCTCGCTCCCTGTCGCGCCACCACGCATCAAGCACAAACTGAAGAAAGCGGGTTCGGCTGGAAACCTGCTCAGCACGAGCGCGGGCAGTAGGGATGAGATAGACAATCCAGACTGTAACCGTGGCAACAGAGGAGGATTGATGGACGATGAGGATGCGGTCAGCCTTAGCAGCAGTTTCGGCAGCACACCCACTGTCCCCGATGTTGGCATGGCAGCCGGGGATGACTTGCCCCCCTTGAGCCCCACCCAGGACTACATCCTGGTGACGGAGAATGACCTGAAGGAGCTGGAGGATGAGGAGGAGGTGACCCAGGAGGAGGAGAGATCCGCATCCCACAGGAACAAACTGAAGTCAGGTGAGAACCAGTACAGCTCTTTCTTAAGCTTTTCATTCAGGTGGCCAAAATGACACATCCGATAGACTCCCATCATAGACTTCTGTGTCTGTGTTGTTAATCCTAATTTGTTGATGGTCAATACATAGTTTATAGGTAGTTTCTAATGGCCAAACTAAATGTTTTATGCCATTGGCATTGTGAGAAAAAATAAACGCAATAGGTTCAAGAAATACCCCTTCCTGCAAGAGGGAGTATTATCAAATTGATAATAAGAATACAACAAGGTATGGAAGAGACGCTAGAGTGCCAAGTAAGTTTTGAGGATTTGGACAATGTTACTAGATCCCTTTAAGTTTTCTAAATTTGTGTGAAAATTCTTTTTATGGACAGGTTTCAAGTGGCAGAGACAGTTGGTGTTCCGTAGCAAGCTGACGATGCACACGGCTTTTGAACGCAAGGACAACATGCAGCCAGCTGCCGTCACTGCGGTTGCAATATCAAGGTAAAATCAAACCTAGGCCTAATCAAGAAATTATAAATGCATCAAATTCTAGGTAGATAGCGAGAAGAATATACAGTATAAACTTCTCTAGAGACCTTCTCTATATAAGACCAACTGCTTATAAAAACCATAGTATTGATATAATATTAATATAATAATTGTGTAAAAATAACATTTACAATCAGTCAAATAAAATGAAGGTGTTCGTTGGTGATGAGCGTGGCCGAGTATTCTCCAGGTCTGTGGTTGACCAGCCGGGGATGTCCATAATAGTTTGTTGATTGTGTAAAATAACAAGTATGATCAGTAAAATAAACTCTTTATTTGTTTGACTATTCCTGTCTACTTCCCAGGGACCACATGAAGGTGTTCGTTGGTGATGAACGCGGCCGGGTCTTCTCCTGGTCTGTGGTTGACCAGCCGGGGAAGTCTGCTACCGATCACTGGGTGAAAGATGAGAGCGGGGACAACTGCCAGGCGTGCACCACTCGCTTCACGCTGACGGAGCGTCGCCACCACTGCAGGAACTGCGGCAGGCTCTTCTGCCAGAGGTAAGGGGGAAAATTAATTCCTTTAATTGTGTTAGATCATTTGATAGTGAAACCTGCCTATAGTGACCACTGGTTAAGAGCGGAGACAGCTGCCAGGCATGCAGCACTCGCTTCACGCTGACGGGAGCGTCGACACAATAGCAGGAACTGCGGCAGGCTCTTCTGTGGGAGTTACGGGGGGGAAATTCTTCTCTTAACATGTTTATTGATGATTTGATATTGGTAATAGACACAGCCAGAGTATTTGTCCATGGTTAAGCTTATTTTATTTATTTTTATTAATGAATAGATGAGCTAAAAAAAGTGTAATTGTAAAATAGAATTCGGTCTAAATACATAAATAATAAACTTCACCTTTGATTTAACCTTGAAAAAAAATTATAAGCATACTTATCATCTTCAGGACATCGAACAGCTTTATACAAAAGATATTTTACATACATGTGTGAACAGTATACATAATATATTTTTGATAGTTTGGATAGGATAAAAATTGAAATAATTTATTGTTTTTTTCCTGCCTTCAGGTGCAGTCACTTTGAGTCTGACATCCCCCGGCTGCGCATCTATCGTCCAGTGCGGGTGTGTGGGACCTGCCATACCCAGCTCAGAGGACCAACGCAAATGTTCGACAATCTGCTGTCAAAAAGCTGACGGGTCATTAATCCGTAGTCCGTAGTACGGGAGGCGGTGGGATCATTTGCATATAGAATGTGACTTTCTGTTTGTCAGAGACGACAGGTGGATTTCTTAGAATGAGATAAGAGATCAACAGTGGATAGTCCAGGATAATCGCAAATTGTGTGGAAAAACAAGAATCTTTGTGAGTCTGCTGTGAAAAAGCTGAGGGATTGTAAACCCGTAGTCTGTTACTAGGCGGTGGGATTATATGCGTACAGTATGAAACTTTCTGTATAAAAAGAGATTAGCTTTAATAACAATCTTTCACATAGCCTGTTTGGTGTTGATTGGGGTTATGTATTTCGTCGCTGGGCAATTAAAAGGACAAATTGACGGTATCGATAGCAAAAAACGATACTTACTTTTTTGGAAGAAACAACATTTTGACATTTTGGGCAATAATATTTTTAAAATGCCAAATCCAGTAATCTTGTTTAGTGAAACAGTTATGTAGGCTATAAAGCAATCAAGTCGTTTAATTTGGCCTACGCTCAGTTCTTTTTAACCGAGTTATTTACGCATTTCTGAATTTGCCCTTTTTACATGCACGATATCGCATCGATATTGGGCATGAAAAAGGACAAAATGCGTATTGCCCTTTTACGCGCATTGATAATGCACAGGCAATGCGCCCAACTTGGCGCAATAATGGGCAGCTAAAAGGGCAAATCCCTTTTTGTCCTTCGTATTGCCCATATGATATATATTTTTGATTTTCTCAAAAAGTTGGGCACATATGGGAATTCTAAACATATCATCGGATAGGTTTTAAAGAACTCTATCTGAAAATAAAATAAAAACAAAATCGATATTCGACGATAATATCGGCCATTTTGCCCTTTTTATTGCCCAGCGACGATTTATCCTGTTGGACTGTCTGTATGTCACAGACCACAGCTAAACAGTGGATCGTCCAGGATAATCGCAAATTGTGTGGTAAATGCACAAATCTTTGAGTCAAAAAAGCTAACGAGACATAAATCTATATAGTTTGTTTGAAGGCGGTGGGATTACGTGCGTACAGTATTTGACTTTCTGTATTTCAGAGACAACAGATTAACAATGGCATGTCTAGGATAAATGCATATGGTATAGCAACTACAAATTCTTAGTCAGCATTGAGTCGATTGGCTTAAGTATATATCAATCCTATGGAGTTTTATAAGTCAAAGAAAACTGTTCCACCCATGAAGACAATATGATCATGATTTTGTTATAACACTCATTCTCCATAGACTGCCACCAGAGTATTTTGGGGAACAATTCAGAAGGAGTTGATCATGAAATGTGCAGGATAATCGCAAATTATTAGAAATCTGACAATCTGCGGTCCAAGAGTTGATGGGTCATTAATCTGTACCATATTGGGAGTCGATAGGGTCATTTGTTTATCCTATTGGACTTTCTCTATGTCACAACCACAGTGTTACATTCAATTACCCCGGATAATCTCAAATTTTAAGATATAATACCAATCGTCCATAGTCTGGTGTCAAAATCCAGAGGGTTCATTCATTCATAGCCTGTAGTGGATCAAAAGGTTATGTATTGATTGTATGTATATCTCTGATGTCTGTGGTCTCTATATCCATTATTGCCCTCTATATCCCGGCCACGGGAAAACTGTATCGATGAGTCAATCACGTGTATGTTTGTAAGCACTTTGAGCGAGGATTAATTATGCGATGAGCATAGAGCTGTTATATACAACTCTATGGCAATGATACGCTCATCAAAAAGACACAGAGCGCAAGCTTTAATACTGTATACAGGATACTATATGCGTGCACACACATTGTCGTGGCCGGAGGGATTACTTGTATGAGCGCATGCACGGCCACTAGTTGATTATATGGGACTTGGGAGTTAATTGGACACCTACCAATGATTTATGGCTGGAACAGTACACTCATCAGCTCACAACCCGAGCAGTCTAGCGAGCATAATTTGTAAGCTGAATATTCTTGTAAGAATAATAAGGACCATTTTAAAGGCCTTGTGATCTATCGATGACCTACTGTACAGTACATGTATGATGTTGAATTCATATTATGTTCTTCTTGATGCTGGTCGCAGATATGAAACAAATATGAATAAATCCAAGACTGAGTTACTTTTTTTGTTTTTTGTTAATATTTCAATCTCACAAATCATGTTGTATGATAAAGACAATTGATCTGTTTAATGGGCATGTTTGGTATATTGGTTCAGGTCTTTGTCTTGTAATGTAAGGGTCACGGGGGGTCAGTTCTGTGGAAATGTTATTGAAACATCATTGCCCCTTTGTGTTACATGTAGGTTCATACTGAAGAGTCTATTATAGACATAAATTGGGACCAATCTACTTCTACTAATTCCATTTTATTATGCAATAATCTTTTTGCACTGTTGATAATGTCAATAGTGCAAGAATATTTCAAACTGTTTTATTATTTATTATTATTGATTTTATTATTATTCTTTAATAGAATTTAACGACTGCTTTAGGGAACCTGACACGCCATGGACATGTATTAACTTCATATTAATTTTAATTATCAACAAAGTTGGCTACATGTACATGTATGTAGAATATTCTAAAATGGAAATGAATTCACGTTTTTAATAGGAAATATGTGGCAGTGCCTGTATTTAATTATTTTACTCCTACAATTGTAAATCATTGGTTTGGTCATTTGAAGTTCTATATCGTGACTCTGTTCTTTTCGTGGAATACGTGAAGGCACACGTGAAAGTTGCATTTCTCTGATCCCAGTCCTTCAAACATTATCCTAAGAATGTGAATTAAGAAAACAAATCTTGTTATTAAATATTGAAGTCATGTTGATGAGGTGAAGTTAAACAAAGATGTGAAAATGCTAACTAATGTATAACCTGTGAAGACTGTGCCAAAAATGGGAAATAGCTGTATGATAAAAATGCATGTTCATTTTTCGTTATGGGTTGTACACAGTACTTAGAAGCTTACACGTTATGTATATGTACAGTACCCTCTAAGGGATTCGTAAGTGTCTGTATATACATGTAGCTTAATATTGTAAAGTGCAATTTACTTCTAAAAACAAGAGTACACACGATAGTATTGTGGTGATGTCAAATGTGAAAAATACAAATTTGAATGAATTTGAGTGAAGTACCTCACACATTTGTATTGTTTTTGCCCATTTATGTTACATGTTACATGAAAATATATAATTATGTATTTTCTCTTATTTTTGTGCGAGTATTATATCCATTTTAAGTTTTATACTTATCTCGTTTTGTATTTGAAACTTTTATTTTTGGTACGTAGAAGATGTAAGACTCGTTTGCATTGTCAGTACTACAGCCATTTTTTTGTCATAAAAATCTTGTCACCCATGGACATACAAATGTAGTATTGCAGTAATAACAGTGTATCGATATGGCTGCATGATAATATGAATAACTCTTGATTCATTTATCATTTATTATAATTTGGTTTATATGTGTTTTAATAATGGATGGGCTTTCTTTTGTTTAATCTTTCAATTTTGTTTACAAAGACAGTGAGAGCTCTTCATGATAATCACTATGAACGATAAGATTGATTTATCAAAAAGTGATTTTTAGAATAAGTTATGGAAAGCTCGAGAACATTTTAAAATCATGACATAAACTTGTGTCGGTAAATGCATGCAGGTTGATTCTATCATTCATTATATCAAGCAAAACAATGTTCCTTTTGATTCTACAAATGAAGTGACCAATCATGCGATAAGGACAGGGTATGGTAAAGGTGTCCTTTTCAGTGCAGATGTGAGTCCTGCATAAAGAGTTGTGATTAATCGCAAGTCAGGAAATGCGCCTAAATGCGCAGTTCAGATTGGCTCAAGTGCATGCATTGTCTGTCTTGCAGAATGATGCAGAAATACTCCTGAAAACTGCTTATCTACTAGAATAATGCCTGTGTAGTATTAAAATGAGAGTCAATACAGGGCCTAAATTGTTGATCCTAGCAGTATCTTCTTCAGAGGCTAAGTGACCACTAAGCTAAGCTAAGTTACTGGGAGAAAATACATGTACATGTACCATGAGTTTCTTTAAAAGCTTCCTTTATGAATTGACATATCTACAACGTAAGCAATAGTAGAAGTTCATTAGTCTCTTGTGCGTTGTTGTTATTGTATTCGAGTTCATATGTTGTGTATACGTCAACGTTATATCTCTAATTGGACTATTCGTGAATACGTTTTACCATGGTGTATCTGGTAGATGGTTTTGTGTGTGTAATGATCAAATACAAATTTAATGAGCCTTTATACCAATTTTAATTTTATATTTCGTTACCATATTGATTTTTGTTATCCTATTTTTTTCTAAGTTGTATCCTGATGATGGCTTCCTATTTATATATTTTGATTTCTGATCCGTCATTTGAAAGTCAAATGTTTATATAAATGTACATATTGCTGTATAGAAATCTACACATTAAATATGCAAGTGACAATGTATTGACTATCTCTCTCTTTTCCCTACAAAATAGGGCTTGTAGTAAAGTACTGTGCAACTGTATAGTTTATCATAGAGCTATAATATGGTTAGTATTTATTGTAATATATTGTGAATATTATTGATATTACATATTTCTTTTCTTCTTTTTTTTTCTCAAAGCAATGGAACTACATGTATATGTGTCGACAGAATGTGCAAATATTTATGAATCCGAAATGAACGTTCCAATCAACTTGCCATATAGTATTGTTGTTGGATTTATGAACATCTACATCATTCTTTAACAGACGGTTAACTTAACTAATCCTATTCATAGACAATTGTCCCAAATAGCATAGCTATATCGGTGAAGGGCTAATAACCTTACAATAATTATAATGGACGAACAGGAATTTAATCATTTCAGATATGTATTGTTATGTAAACTTTATTTGTACAATTATTGTCAATGCTACACGAGGCTAAGATTTTCCCCAGTAATTGCATAGATGTTTCATATACATAGATCAGTATTGGCCATACATATTAGAACTGTGAGTTATTAAAAGTAATATTTGCTCATTTTGTGAACCATGTGCCTTGGACCCGATAACAATTTCCCCCTATTTCATTTGTAACCATGTCTAGGAAAGCCTCCACACTATATTTTTTCTGTACTGGCCCGTTCGGGCAAGTCAAATCATAAATGTTCAAATTTACTTGCCCAAATATATAAAAAAAAGAACTTGTCCTCTTAATACTTCAAGATGGGATTTACATAAGGAATTACATCCTACTCTCTTAGTTGTACAGGAATGTAAGTTGCCCAATCGGGCAACCAAACCAGACCATTTGTGAAATTGTTCTTGGCCGACATCAATTTTTACTTGCCCCGAGCAATAATAATAATAATATACTTGATTTATATAGCACCTACAATGATTGATAATCATCTCTAAGCACTTTACAATGATATTATTACCCCGATCATAGGATACAATGTAAACCAGCACACATTGTGTGCACCATCTCCACTCCCTGGGGAGCATTCCTTCCAAGCGGCTCATGGGCATTGAGAAGATCCTTCACATAAAGGCTTTCAGCTCCTACCGGGTCCCCATTTATACACCTGGGTAGAGAGCAGCAATTGTGGATAAATTGTCTTGCTGAAGGCCAAACGCGGTGGGCAGGGTTTGAACTCGTGATCCCATGATTGGAAAGCGCGCGCTCTACCAATCCACACCACATCCTTAGACTTTGTCCATAACCCCCCAGGTTATGGACAAAGTGCACAGGTCATAATATATTTAGAAATTAGCCAAATTTGGTACTGGATTCTGGTGTACCATATGTGACCTTACACCACAAAACGACCGTTATGTCGCCGTGGTAGTTTGTCTATATTAATAGCTGATATAGCCAAATTTTGTTTAAAATATGAAATTCAAGATTTTGGTATTTCCTGAATGAGGGTATCATAATCTACCTTTTGTAAAATTTTGAGCGGCAGAAATCATGTTTAAATATGATTTTTAATCAAATAAATATGATCAGATTACAGTGCTTGAATGGACGCTGATCTTTGAAACAGCCTGTTTTCTCCCTAACTTTAAAACTGATTCAGCCATGTTCCAAATCTTTGGGGCTCATTATGAGAGGGTTCGCTTAGGTAGTCCAAATATGACAACTTATATACCATTTTAAAGGTAATAACTTCTACTTTAATGTCATGTAAAAATTAGCAGAATCATTTTTTCCGACTTATTGGTCGTTTTGTGGTGTGAGGTCACATATACATGTATAAGAATCTCATAGGCAATGGGTTAAATAAAGGGCAAGTAACCGTTTGACCACATTCAAATCTTAGATTTTTTTTGGATAAAACTTATGTACTTACATGTATAACTCTCCTCTGCTATGCCCCACACCCACTGCTCCGCCAGCAAGCTCATTTTCCCAATTAACCCGCTCCCTTCGAGATTCTGAAATCCCCATAGACTTTGTACATGGCCCACCCGGTTCCCGTAAGAAACGGGTTAATAATAAACGGTTCTTGTATAGCGCATATCACACCAAGGTTTGGGTCTCTATGCACATTGTGGTAATAAGCTTTGACCTTTAAAGAATGCAATTGTAATTGTTCATAGTAATATGATTACATACATATTGCTGTTTCCTAACATTACTGGTAACTGGTACACTCTAATAGGTTATCAAGAAATTGAGTCAATATTTTGTCATCAGCTAATAAAAATTGTAATGACAAGTAGGTAAGCGACTCAATCAAATCGAATATAAACAAAAAACAAGTTTAAGTTTAATGTTTAACTGGCCATAATCACAAATAATTGTCATAGGATGTCTTGTTATTTTCTATCTACTTGACTCTACAATGTGTAAAGCAAAAATTTCCAATAAAAAGTTTTAATGTTTTGCTTCATTGCTTTCCTTTTTTCATCAATGTAATTAATATTTTCTCATTATTTTCATGTGCATATGAAATTCGAATTGATTCTAGAAGCATTCCTGTGAAAATGAAATAGAAAAACTAAATGTGTGTCCATGTGTTTTCACTGCCTCCATGTACATGTTAGATCCTTGTGAAAAGGCCCAGGGTCTCAGGTCATAACAAAGGGGGGGAGGAGGGGGCATGGGAATCTTTTTTGGCACACCCTATAATTATTTTTTTCTCTTATTTTACCCTAATGTTTCGTGTTGTTTTTATCCAATCATTGGGAGTGGTATGTGCCCCTCTGTGCCAATGCCCTTACCTCCCCCCCCCCCCCCCCCTCGTAGGTACACCACTGATTGTTATTTAATTGATCCCAATACACTGGAAAAGGTTATTTGTCTGGAATGTTATTGTCAAGACAAATACTACTCATTGACCCATGAAGCTTATCCCATCTATGTGTTGTATACACATCAGTGGGGTGTTTCACAAATATTCTAAGTTGAACAGAACGCTAAGTTTGACCTATTATGGAAAGCCCTTTGTAGCCTTGGAATAAAACATATTTCAAAAGTCAGAATGTACGCATTTTAGACTTTCGTAAATTTACATCAAGAACATGAAATCTCCTTGATAATAGAAAATATTATTATGATTTTTAATATGCCTTGTAAAGGAACTTTTTCAACAATTTTTTTCAGAGAAACAAATGGCTTTCCATAATGTTTAAGTCCAACTTAGAGTTAAGTTCAACTTTGGATCTTGGTGAAACACCCCCGTGGACATAGGTTCTATGACAGCGTCATTCCTCTTGCGGCCCCTTGGTAATTTCACGTTACGTCGTGAAGGGTAGCCAGAAAAGTTTTGAAATCTGCGGAAAAGGGGTAGCTTCTTTATAACACACATTCTTCTTATTTTCAGAGCTAGTCCTTAATAGGTTTGTTATGTATTACCCTTTCTTGATGTATTGTGAACTCCCAGCATAATGTTATGTATATTGTAAATGTGAATAAAGATATGCATGTATATACACAAAATTATACGTATTGTAATTAAAATATTGACATTACCATGTATCACGTTGATATAATGTAAAACTTTGTCCAAAGATGAAATCGATTTTAAAGTTACATTCATTATAAGTAATTATGACATTGAATTCATGTATAATTAATGATATGGTTTTATTATTATATTCAAAAAAGTTGTTTACTTTATCGGTGGTTTAAAAATGATTCTACATTTTGTATTTTGATTTTCCTGTGACAGGAATCGTGTATCGTTTATGAGTGAGATGAATGTATGAATTATGTCTGATTGTAGTATGCATGAATCAACTTTATGTGCAGCCATTGCTATAATAAATATATAAATCCACCTACTGTGGGATTCAAAATCTATTCAGTTTGTCTCACTTTTGTATCAATCGTAGTGCTGTTTACGAATTGTATTATATATCCAACCATATCCAAGGGGTGCGTACACCCCCCCCCCCTAAATTCAGAAATGGTCTTGGTATTGAAGCCCCGCCATGCAGCCCCCCCCCCCCCCCCCCCCCCTTCCCAGCGCGCTTACACAACTCAGCTAGCGGTCTCAGCCTCGGCCACGATCAGAAAGAAATATATATTGTTTTACTTTATTATGTATGTATGTAGCCAACAAACTAGGTGCAGGAGAGTATTATGTCCCCGTTGTTTCTGTTTGTATTTATTGTTTTTCGATAAATCGCTCTCCTTGAGCAAGACCTTGAACAATTGGCCTGGGCTGTGATTTTTCATGTGACAGGTCATACACCACTGGGACAGTTCGGATTGTGCAACAAATGAAGCAACATGATAAATCGTGCTGGGATTTTCGTCTCATTTTTATTAAATATTCATATACAAGTGTCGCCACAAATAGAGAGAGGGGAATAATACATTTGAGTCTCTTGCAATACGCATTTCAATATACGAGTAAGTCGATGTACTTTATAAGAACCGTTTTTTATTCATCTCACAATACTGATAACGCGAACCATTCTGAAATAGTTATGTTTTCCCCAAATTAATTGAAATCCCCTTTTCACGATGCAAAAATCCATCTTTTTATTTCTATGCATCATTGAAATCATGTATTTATTTTCATTTGAACATTTTGTAGCTATTACTATTAGCAGCGTGTGTGAACAGTACAATTATGACCGTTGTGTTTAAGGGTTGAGGTTAACTTTCTACTAAATAACTTTAAATAACATTAAAGGGGACCACCAGGCAAAGAACAACACATAATTATATGTTTTGGTACCGTGTTGTGATATCAAATAGATACCCAACATTTTGCAAAGGGTTGTGTAATTCATAAACAAAGCAATTAATTTCCACCACTTACGGAACCACTACTATTTCCTGGTTCCGTACGGGCCAAACATTTGCGAGTGCGCCAATGCTATTCACGCGTACGTTTGGAGACAATAGAATCCCGTGCGATTCTTTCGCTCTGGACAGACCCATGAACGCATGCTGTAGAATGATGATGCGTTTTCCAATTATTTTTGTTCTTTCTGGAAACATATTTTTGTGAACTTGTTGATGGAATGGAATACTAAAGATGTTACCTTTCATTTATAAGAATATTATTTTTGGGTGGTGGTACCCTTTAAATACAATTAATCTGGAACTAAAAATATCATCATTATGACTAGCACAATTGCGAAACATATTGGAACGAAAGTCCATACAAATTATTGGTAGAAGTTGTAATCTTACACATGGCCGTTTGCACATAATACATTAGCTCTGGTTCAGACAGTTAAAACAACTACAAGTAGTTTCATTATCAGTTTTCAACAACCAATTGCCCTTCATGAGGTCATTATCAGAATAAATTATATCAAAGTACGATATTTAATCACCCTTTGTATAGATATATTTTGATTATCATTTACTTAGATAGGAACGTTATTCAGATAGAATAAAATAGCTACTAATTATAAATTCGATATTTGCATACTAAACTTACTCGTGCAAACGTAGGAAACACGATGGTCGCTGATGCTTAAAATCAATACATTGATCTTAATTAGTAACATTGCCGAAATCCACACAACTTGATTTGAACTCTAGCGATTCTAACATCCCATGATGTATTCGTATTACCAATAGACCTGATAGTAGCATGGAACGGGTTTCGGTTTTCCGAATTTTTATTCAGTTATATAAGATGATGACGTCATAATTAAGGGAAATTGAGCATTTATATTGGTTGATTACTGATACTTAATCCGGTATAGTCAATGATAAAGTTATAGTGCATACGGTATGCACTATAACTGCGCAGGGGATGGCCTTGGAGTGCGTAATGTGCGCTTGTGCGCTTGTTCTTGAATGGGGAAATGCGCAGAGCGCGCAATTATTTTGTATACGTGCTGGCCCTTGTACGAAGTACGCAGGGCGCGCCGACGAGAGAACAGTCACAATTTGAGCAAGGTCAATTTGGGTTTATCAACATGATAACAAAATCAGTTCCTCAAAATAATCATCTTATATAACAAATAGTACATGATTCCTGTCGTTAAATATTCCATAATAGACACCTCTACATTTTTAATTTCTCTCGTGCGATTATATTGCACTCGGCCTGCGGCCTCGATGCAATATAATCGCTCTCGAGAAATTAAAAATGTATCGTCTATTCTGGTATATTCAACTCCAAACCATGCACTATTTGTATAATAAAGGCAATATGTGTGTGATTGAAGTGTTCAGATTTAGAATTATCTACTGGTTAATTATAAATGCGTACATTTGTACTATAAAGTCAGTGCAATGAGTGACTGCGAATATCAATTTGCATTTTCGCTCATCACTCGGTCATAATTATGTCATTCATTTACATGAAATTTTCACACATCATGCACTCAGTGGACATATTGGATCTCAGGAATTCACATTTCTATGTTTGTGCACATTTCTGCAAAATTACTAGATCCCGGATCAAGGTTTTACAAAAATCGAATCCCTTTCCATAAGTTAACCTGTACATAGGAAACACACGCTCACAATGTCATACACTGTGAGACAAACGCACGTATACACTTACCAATACCACTTCATTCTTGTTTATTTACAAAGTGTACACAATCGTAAATAAATACGCATTCAATTTTCTTTTGCTAACACATCAAAGAAGTAGACAAATAACTATGTTCTTTACACGGAAGGTATATTACAAAATAAACTTGCATATATGTTACTGCTCCACTAGCAAATTAAAGGGATAGTTGAGTTTCGGTACAGAGAGGAATATTAGTAACCAAAACATACACCATAACATTACAAACTAATATATAATTCCACCATGCTCGCATGGTATAAAAAAATACAAACGACTAAGTAAAAAGCCTGCTATTAATTAAATTGATAGTTGAGTTTTTGGTCAAACTTTGGTCAAACTGAATTTTAGTAACCAAAACCTTTACAGTAAAAACTAATATTTATGACTTCACTTAGCTCGAAACGTATACACAATTACAAACGATTTAGTAAAACCCTGTTATCATTCAAAAATAGCCGTTACAACTCATAAGGGCGCTCTCTAAAAAATCATCGGTTTCAACCATTTTTCATACAAAATTATTTAAAAAACCTCTTTTTAACTTTTTTGAAAGAAGTGTTTAAGCATTTTATGTATTTCTTTTTCAAGTCAAGATATCGCCTGGCCAGACGATATATAAATAAAATATTTTGAAATCAAATTTTACAACTATGAAAGCATTCGAAAGGGAGTGATTTTCATTTCACAAATGGAATTAAAACCAACCAATTTAGTGTCAAGGGGCAATTCGGGAAGTACCAATACTCAAGTGTACCTTTTAAAAAAGAGCCGTTAAAATACAAAATGCTCTCTAAAAGTGTATTAGTTTCAACCATTTTTTATCACAAATTGTGCATGTGACATTTTGTTTAAAAAAATGATTAAATAGAGAGACATTATACAAATATACCAAGCTGTGAGAAAGTATAGTGGAATTATATATCTGAGGAGGGACTGGCATAGAACTATTTTTTCCGAGGGGCGAAGCCCCGAGGACAAAAATAGTAACTATGCCAGTCCCTCCGAAGATATATAATTTCCATTATATTCCACATACTAAGAATCTTGCTCTACGATTGGTCAAAAGTTAATCACGTGATGAAGCATAGTTTCGCCCATCATTGATGGGAGAAGAAAACTTCATTACACTCTGTAGATATCTTTGGTGAAAGTGTGTTGCACTCACTAGATAAAAAGTACTATCTAGTGAGTGCAACGCACTTTCACTGCAGTTGCATTGACTTGACTGTGGAGCTCGTGTGTGGCTAGTCAAATTCCGTACCCAAATGATGTGGCGGGGTTCTCTATGCGCGCGAATTACAAATTTAATTGTATTCGTTGTGCATACAGTACACGTACGTAGCACACTGTTCAAGCTCATACGCTATGCATGCACTGTGTATGCATACGTATCGTACATAGTATAACAGTACACGGTTTGCTGCGTTGTTATTGTTTAATTGCTTGTTCTGTTCGACGTAAGATTTGAGTTCTAACGGAGCTGAAATGGAACTTTTTTTGCTTGAGAGTGAAAGTAAAGTGTTCCAAGATTATTGCGAATGCTGGAAACAACATACACATTGGAAATTGGAATAACATTGATGTTGGTAAGTAGATCAAACCTAGTACTAAGTAGTAACACTAACAGCTGTAATTAAGACTTGCGTTAGACTAGGCCTGCTTAGATCTACCGTTCAATGTGGAATATAAAGCAAATAATCACCTTTTGGTTTCAGGCAATGGCAAACTATCACTTCCTCGGCGATCTGAATGTATACGCTATCTTTCCTCAGCTTCGCTTCGGAAAGATAGCTACATCCAGATCGCCTTGGAAGTGATAGATTGTCCCATCACCTTCACCAACGGTAATTATTTGCTTACTATACTTTTGAACTAAAAGGTTGGTATATTTGTTTTATATCCCTTCTGTTTGCTCTATATCCTTCGCATGATTATAATCATCGCACAAATAAATGATTTCAATTAAACTTAAGTATTAAGGAAAACAAAAGGAAAACAAACCATTGATCATAGAACCATCACTGCACTATGTTCTGTTTGTGACACTGGCCCCCTTAGCGCAATAGTCCTGGCACAGAGCGCGTATTGCGCTATCTTTCCATTCATGGTTACGCGCATTAACAATTAATGCGCACACAAATGCAAAACGCGCGCATCAAAGTGAATAATCAACCCACTTTACATACACGTCACACGTGTGTAATTGAATGGGAAAATAGCTATTCGTACATTACATACATGAAATGAAAATGAACTGAATTACTGTCACGACCATGGAAGGACAACGATGCAGAATGTGCACCATTTTCGAAATTGTTTACTTCGAAAACCGCCATGTTATACATGAAATGCATCTCTAGAATATTTGTTGGAACTTGTTGATATGCACGGGTGAAAATATTCTGTATTTCGTTTTAAATTACTCTTTGGGAAATCTCGTCGAGCATCTTTCGCAAGATAAAACAAGACCTCCGCTCGCAGAGAAGCTGTTATTACACGCATCTCTATGGGCAATATGATCTATAACGTTATTTTCCTGCTATCGGCAAAGATAGTTAAAGAATATTGACTGGCCTTGAGGGAGACACGGCAAATATTGCCTGAACTAGATTCATATTGCCCGAGTCGAAGACGAGGGCAATATGGATCTAGTGAGGGCAATATTTGTAGTGTAGCCCGAAAGTCCAGTCAATATTGTAATTATTAACTAATCAGACATCTCGAGCGAACATGCAATATATTAATGTAAAGGGTACAAATTGCACAATTCTTACAATTATTGAACGATGTTTAAACTTCAAGTTTTAACCCAAATGCATACATCTTGACTTCATCCCAGTTTGTAAAGAATCATTACTTAGCTAGCGCGTAACACATTGTTACGTCATAATTA